>PVHP010005985.1:0-38072 GCA_004024765.1 Zapus hudsonius
TACCATGCCCACCCAGTGGCCATGTTGGGTCTGCTGTTAGAAATCCTGTCAATAGAACCGCGCTGCCTGAGGGTGACACTTTCACATCCAGAGGGCTTCTTTCCAGACCTCCTGGGGACAGAGGGGAGGTGTGCACAGAGAGCAGCCTCTGCAATCACTTTCCATGAAGAATGGGACTGAGACCACCTCATGAGCTTGTGAACACGCTTTGTAAACATTTCCGTCTCCATCTTGGTGTTGCTTGGCTTACCACCTGGCTTTCTCCTCCCTAAATCTGCCCCATAAATAATTGATGACTACAACAGCAGGTCCTGTTCCTAGAACTGATGACACCTTTTGGCAGCTTTGCATCACATGTGCCTTTTTTGGTTTTACAAGCATAGCTGTTCATGTGTGTCTAAACTGGGGCTTGAGAAAGTTTCTTTCTAAGAGTTGTGTTATGACAAGCTTTCTGAGCATGTAGTATCTCCTAGAGTCCACTAGAATCAGGGTCAGCCTCCAGAGAGTAGGTCCCATTCCTATGCACACTCGTCCTTTTCAGGAACTAAAAATCGTCCACTCATTCATTCAACAATACGCATTGTGCCTAGCTCTTCCTTTTACCCCTGCAACTGGCTGTATCAGAACACATTTTCTGTAAGTTCTGAACTCGTCATCAAGAACCAAGGGCTTTTATACTTTTGGCACTGCCAAGAGACCATTCTGTTGTCTTGAATATTTCGGCTCTAGTTCATCAGTGTGTTCTTGGCATTTCCACCCGGTCTCAATGAGTCTTCAAGTCTTTGTAGGCTGGAAAATGAAGAGCGCAGGAGAGTACTGGATGCCTCAGGAAGAGAGGCAAGGAAGGAAACAGAGAGGAAGGGATGGCGAGGGTCCTGCCCAGGTTTCCCAAGACTTACAGCTGCTGGGCATGGGCCACAGTTGGGAGGAGAGAGGATGAAGCATATAGTTTGTGGACGGCTCTCAGCTGTCTTGTGAAGATGAGGGAGCACTAAGGATCTGGATGGTTTCATGGTATGGTTGCTTTTCTCATTGTTGTGACCAAATTCTTAACCAAAAGCAATTTAAGGGAATATTTCTTGTGGCTCACAGTTTGAGGGGAAACAACCCACTAAGGTGAATGAAGCATGATGGCTAGGGCACAAAGCAGCTATCCAGTGTCGGGAGCAGAGAACATGAATGTAGGGGGTCCCCAGGCTTTCTCCTTTGCCCCTTTTATTCAGTCCATGAATAGTACTACCCACATTTATGATGTCTTCCTTCCTCAGTTAAACCTCTTGGGTAATGTCCTCACAGACACCCAGTATGATTTCTAGGTGGTTCTGAATCAAAATTGTCAATAAAAGCAAGTTATCCCATTCATCAGAGCCCAAGACCAATCTGGGTATTAATTAGTAAGAAGCCACTCACTCATCCCAGGGGCTACGTAAGTCTTCTGGTGGAGGCTTATAGGTACATGCCTGCACTTGCTCTGACGTCAGAGAGGCTATCACTTTCTCACTGTGGCCCTGGCTCCCCATCTGTAAAATGAAAGCATCATCTTATCACTTGATCTCCAAGTTCCTTTCCAGGGCTGAGAGCCTCTGTTTCAATAACACCTGATACAAATGACTTAAGACAATATAAGCCTGGGGGGACATATCTGTTGGCATTTCGGGAGGCTCTGTATATGCATTATTTGTCAGCAACTTGGGTAGAGGGACAATGGATATTGCCTAGGCTTTGAGGGAATTGTCACAGGTTAACAGAAACCACACATGTCAGAATCAAGACCTAGGAAACTTGAAAGGCTTGAACATAGACCAAAACTCAAAAGATAAAAAATAACACATTTTTACTGAAACAGTGCACAATTGCACAAATACAGACCAGATAAACTTGGTCCATAAATAGTTTAAGTGAGTCGGCTTAGGAGGGTTTCAGTTCAGGATATGCTGTGTTTATTTGTAAGTTCAGTAAATATTTATAGGATCCCTGGCAATGATCCAGAGGCAAGGTACACAGCCGTGAATAATATGACATCACTGTTAAACAGCTTACATTCTAAAATTGTACTTTGATGCAATCCACAACAACATGTAACACAAATTGGGTGATTCTGTGATCTGAGCTGAGGAGAGGTGGTGACGTGAGAGGGTGAAGTGAGGCAGTGGGGAACGAGGTGGTGGTTATGACTGTAGGAGGGGGAGGGGAGAGCCATCTTAAATCAACTGTTTGGCATGACCACCGGAAAGCATTGAAATCCTGGGTTCTTGGAGTGATTAGTTGTACCAATCAGAAGGACTTGTTTGCAGGCCTTGATCTCCTCGTGCACACTGACCTCCTCCAGTTGCAGCCCATCTGACCTTGGCCTGATTTCAGTAATTCTGCATTTCTCTATCCCTGTGAGCCATCGCCAGTGAAGGAACCCCCCTGTCACTGACCACTTCCAGCGTTGCCAACCGCCATCTGTGATAACATGGCAGATGTTAGGGCGGGCTGGACTTCATCAGGTCCCAACGTGAGGCCTGCCCACAGTGTCTACCCGGCCACCTTGAAGTGTCCAGCCTGACCTATTCCACTTCCTTCTTTGTTTTCAAGCCCTCTGCTGGTATTGGCTACCACACAAGATTCAAAGGGAACATTTTCTGATTTATTAATGTTCATCTTCCTAAGTTTGCACAGTGTGTAGGATAAATGCTAATTTTTCGAGGTGGGGAAAAAGTTTTCTCCCAAACTTCTTGCAATTTTATTAATAATGTAGCAAATGAGACAACATATTCTGAGGGCTTGGTGAATCCCAGGGAGGCAGCCTGGGCCTCTGAGCACCCGTGCTGTTCCTCCTGCTGACTCTGTCTCTCTCTCAGGTGGGGAGCTGGAGCACCGAAGAGCAGAGGGCAGGGGAATTATGCATGAGCAGAGAGAGGAGATGCTGACCTTCTGTGTTTAAAGGTTAAAATGATTTCTTGGGAAATGGAGCAAACTCACTAATCAGAAGCTGTTCTGAATTTTTCTGCAAAAATTAGACCCTGTGGCTCTCTTCAATGGTCTGTTTGTGTGGATATATTTATATATATTTAACAACCAAGTTAAGTCTAAGCTCAAGCTATTAAATACCTACTATGTTCCAAGTCCTAGCACGAGATAGACTATAGGGGCCACAAAGAAGTAAATCAAAGCTGTTGGTCACTGACAGTTCCAACAAGCAGAATTAGCCAGCTTTCAGTCTCACAGTTCATAAAAGGAGGAAGGTGGTTACCCTGAGGATTTAGTAAAAGGAAATACTATTAGGGCACAGCATGGTGTCTGTTCCCCGTCCACATCCATGACGCTGGTGAACAAGCAAAGCTCATGATGAAGGTCATGGGCACCAGGAGCTCTTAGCCATTAGATTCACTGGTTCTCTCATTCACTCATCCAGTAAGCATGCATTGAGTAATGCTCTGTGTCCAGCACTCCAGTGAGTACGCGGTGAGGAATACAAGTCGACGCCTCTTCTGCCTCCCAAAACATAAACTGGGTCAAGATAAAAAGGTTTTCTATTTTGTTATCTTCTGTATTTGCAGAACTTAGGGCAGTGTCTGGCATTTAGTACAAACATTGCAATGTTTGATGAATGAAAGAATGAGGTAAGGAGGAAGGCATAAATTCTCACACAGTGTGCATGCCCTGTGTGTGTGTGTGTGTGTGTGTGTGTGTGTGTGTGTGTGTGTGTGTGTGTATCAGGGCATAGTGGAGGCAAGAGAATGAAGGAACTGATGATTTTTTCCTGTTGGTCTGGATGGGATATGGGAAAACTTAACAAGCATATCAGTATTTTTCATTTCAGAAAACTGAAATTACCACTTTTAGACTATGCAAAAAATGAATTAGTTAGAGAACAGGGCCTTCATAGAATTTCTAGGCATGAAGAAGCTCTCAACTTGATACTGAGCACCCAGTAACTATGCCTACAGTAGAGCTGTGTAGTCTGTGCTCTCCTCTTTTCTAGACACAGTAAGAGTGGCTCTGATTATTTATAGCCCAATGCAGGTAGTCAAGATAAATGATTGTGGAAATGGTAGTCCTACTCTGTATGGGATAAAATTAGAGATGAGCGAGGGCAAATTGCACAGAGTTTTATATACCTTGTTTGAAAGGCTGGGTAATAACCTGTAAACACTTGGGGGCCCTTGATGAGTTCGAGGAGGGTGAAGGAGTGATATTTGAGATTGGTGATCTTAAAGGTGGGGGGTATGACATCGTGCGAAGGGCTGGAGGAAGCATGTAATTGCTGGAGAAGAAGGTCCTGGCAATATGGTTGTGGTAGGAGCTGAGTAGGGCCTGAAATGGCAGTGGACTTGGATATGGAGGGGACATTATGGAGAAGGGATAGTCTGGGCTTAGAAGGGTGGAAGAAATGTTCGCCACAATAACCTCTAGGTTGCTGAGCTGAGTGAGCAGAGAGGGTGAGGGTGGCTCAACAGAAGTGATGATCAGAGAGGTCCACAAAGTTGGGTGTGGTAAAGCATGCCTACAGTCTCAGTACTTGGAGGCCGAGGAAGAGGATCACGAGTTCATGGCCAACTGGGCTAATAGTGAGACTTCATCCCTAAATAGGAGAGATGGAGAGGCTGGCAATGCAGGAGAGAGAATAACTGGAAGGGAGTGTTCTTGGGAAGGAGAGGACAAAGAGCACAATGGAGGGTACAGTCTAGCCTGGGGAGGATTTGCCTTTTCCCCAGAGACCAGAGGGAAGGAGATGAAGCCATGCCCGAGGGACTCGTATTTTCTAAGATCTTTAACCCCAAACCTATTTCCTTACATCTTCTGTATGGATTCTCTCCCTGTCCCTCTCCACTGTGCTCAGGGATCAGCTAGACTTTTCTTAAAGGGCCAGATGATACCTCTTTGGTGCTCTTGGGCTGTGAGGTCTCTGTCCTAATATCACCTCTACAGCTAGAGAGAAAAAGCAGCCATTGCCACTGTGTAAATGAAAGAATGAGATTGTGTTCCAGTAACATTTATTTATTAAAACCAGCCAGGCCACAGTTACAACCCTGATCTAGAAGGTTCTGACTCATCCTGGCCTGTGGGGCAGGCCCTTGCTGCCCTTTGTTCTTTTCCTTCAGAACACTCATCTCAACTCTAATTAATTGTTTGTCTAATTATGTGTTACATCAACTCCCATTAAGTGTTCAGGCAGGGGCCACGGTTGCCTGGCTTTGTGGCTTCCCCAGACAGCACAGGTAGGAACAGACACACATCTGGTATTCACTGTGCACTAGGCGCTGTTCTCAGTGTCTTTCACTTATCAAGCCATTCTACCTACCCAGTGCAATGGAGCTGGGATAAAAACTTAGATATTACCCAGCAAATTCAAATGCACCTCAGAACTCAAGGAGTATCCAAATTCTTGTCTATAAAGAATTAAAATTATAGACCACCAGAGGATAAGGTATAGTGAAGACTTTATTTAAAGGAAAATGGGAAGTTACAGAGATCTCCAGCCACCAGTAGGAGCCACACGTAGGAGGGGGTTTAACAAAATCTATGCTGTTCATCTAAACAAGCAAAAGAAGAAAAGATAACAGAGGGCTCCCATCATGAGGGAAAAGGTTCATGTAGGAAAAAATCTGGAGCCTTCCTAAGGCCTAGAGATTCAGAAGTCCTTCTCCTAAACGCCATGTTGGTTCAGTGACTTTTTAAGACCTCCACCAGGTAAGTCAGGGAGACAGCTGGTTGGTCCATACCTGACCAATCAGTTTTAGCATCTAGGTTTGAGCTCTGGCTAGACACACCTCCCACTCAAGGGGAGGGGGAGTCAGGCCTGGGGGAGAGAGTCACTTTGTCCCAGGTGAACATGAAGGTGCCATTCTACAAACCGTGAGTTTTCCTGTGGGTGTGGGCACAGCTGCGGCAGGGGAGGGGCAGGCTGGGCTCTCCATTGATGGTTGGTTTTACCAAGCGGCTCTCAGGATTAAAGCAGCACCCAGAAGAGTATGTGGGGTCTGGATTAGACAGCTTTAGGAGCAGGCTCAGGCTGAGGCACTTTCTAGTTTTGAGAACAGACACATTGCCCTTTGTGGATCTTGATTTTCCTAAATACAAAGTGAGGATAAGAAATGGTACATATATACATGTATATATGTACTCAGTTTTAAAGAAAATTGAGTGTGAAAATTTCAGGAAAGTGGATACATCTGGAAAATATTCAATTAAGTGAAATGATCCAGACTCACAAAAAGAAAAATTGTATGTACTTTCTCATTTGTAGATCCTGGCTTTTATTTATTTTTATTTTATTTTAACTAACTAATTTATTGATTTTTGTTTCTTGAGGTAGGTTTTTGCTCTAGCCCTGGCTGACCTGGAATTTACTCTGTAGACTCAGGCTGGCCTGGAACTCGTGGTGATCTTCCCACCTCTACCTCCAGAGTGCTGGGGATTAAAGATGTGCGCCACCAGCCTGACTAGGGATGAGTGTGGTTATAGACTATAGAACTGGAAAGGAGCTCATGATGGGGAAAAGAGGTGTGGAGGAAAAGAGATGCGAACAGGACACGTGGGGCATTCAGGCAGAAAGGAGGCAGCAGGGAGGCTCGCGGGATGAGAGATTGGGAAGGAAAATTAACAAAAATGAATTTTGTTTGAAAAAGCCATAAGGAAACCTAATGCCTTGTTTGCTGGTTAAAATAAATAAATAAAATTTTAAAGACCTGCACTGTGGTGTTTTGATGGCAATAAGCTAGAATGATTCTGTGTGTCTGCTTATAATAAAAAGGCCTACCAATCAGCTCTGAGCACATTCTGAGAGCCTACCAATCAGCTCTGGGCTCGTTAAGAGAGCCTACCAATCAGCTCATCATGAGAGCTTTCAGCCCCTAGGGCTCCCTGAGGACAACGTCCTGAAACTGCTCCCTCTTCTGCTGCACCAGGTGACCCTGCAGGTGCTGTCACCTCCCCCCAGACAGCCCTTCACACACTTTCCCGCTGCTTGTGCTTTAGGGACCCTTTCAGTGCACAGGTGTGTGTGTGTGTGTGTGTGTGTGTGTGTGTGTGTGTGTGTGTGTGTGTGTGTGTTGGGAGGAGTGCACACTCTGTGCTGTAGATCTGAATTTATACACGTGCATATGAGTGTATATGTCACTCATGCGACCGCCTTTGGCTCCTGTGGTTGAGGCAGGGTTCTTTCGTGGTGCAATAAAAGGAGTGGGAAGCGTGGGCCGCTGGTTGACTGAGGTCTTTGGTCCAAGCAAGGAGAGTGGACGTCAGCAGGAAGCGCCTTCCCACTTGACTCTGTTCGTCTCGGGCCAGCATCTAGGAGATGGTAGCCAGCAGGTGTAAATCTTAGATTTTTCACAGTTCTTGGCAATGGGAAGTTACAGAGGGAAACCCTGGGGAAAGGCAGTTTAGCTAGGGAGACAAAGTCACAGAGCCATCCCCGGGTTTTCAAGTACCCCCGAGGTCCCACAAAGCCCTGCTCTGACCTCTGTGGAGCCCAAGGACTGCTGGCATTGAGCCTGGTGGGTGGAAACTTCAACTTGGTTGACCTGGGGGGATGCTTCCTTGCAATGTGTTGTTGGGTAATGAGTGTTCATCAGTACTTGTTGAAGACACCTTTGAAGGAGTTCTTAGCTGTCTCAGACTAGAATAAGCCTTCCCTGAGACCCTGGCTATTAAGTGGTTTTGAATGCTTAGAAAGTCTCCAAATGAGACATTATGTCAGACCTGTGAAAAGGCTCCAGGAAGTAAGGTGTCTTGTCGTGAATTCTGTGACCTTGGCCAGCACAAGGGCTGGGACAGAAGGAAAGCAGTTCAGAGCAAGGAACATGGGAACAGAGAACACTGGAACCTTCTGTGGCTAGGGCGATACACCTCTGCTGCCAGAGATTGGTTTGCCTTCTTCATCACCACCAGCCAAAAGTAATTGTTTGTGTAGTGTGGGGCATTGACAGAAGGAATTCATAAAATATAAGATCTATTCCAAGACTTGTATTTGTACACATTTTAATATTTTCAACCCTTTCACAAAGATTGAAAGCTTACATTGCACTAAAACACAAAGGCTAATAAAACATCAGTTCATTCCTTAAAGAATCTATAATTTATTTGAAAAGACAGGATCAATACATACACAGGAAAAATATCTCAAGTGCAAGAGAGTTTAATGAGTGTGTGATGAGATACAAATTCATGAGCCCTGTATAGTCTCAGACATTGTTCTTCCCTCAGAGCCCCAAGGAGAAGTGGGCGGCTGCTACCTGAGTCTCTCCTGTCCTAAAGAAAGAGAACAGCTCATGGGAGGAAGGAGGGAAGGAGGAAGAAGCATTCTGTGAGGAGAGAGTGAAGATTGTGCTGCTGAAATATCTTCACGATGGAAGGAAAATGACAAAAGGTTTTTAAATAAATGTGTCTATAAAATGCAATTGGAATTTTCATTTCTTTTGAGAGGTGAGAGAAGTTTTGTTTGCTGGGTGGTGAAAACTTGTTTTTCGAGTCAGTCCTAGTCAGCTGGATTCTTCTAGTTCCCAAGGATGTAGACAATAGCCAGCAAGACATCAGGGCGAGAACTTGAACCTGACTTTCAAGGTTGTATGACAGGTGCCAGGCAGACAGAAAGGGGAAGGGAGGATATACTTGGCAGAGGGTTAGAGGAGGGTGTGCGGAAAACAGCCGACTGAGGGGCTAGCAGAGAGCCTCGTACGGCAGAAAGTTTGGGGGATAATCAACTAACTAACTGGTCCTCCACTTCTATAAAGTCTAGCTGCCATTGGCCAGAGATTTTTCCTGCACCTCCTCAAGGATGTTGTCTACAGAGAACCAGCTATTGGTTTGCAGTGCTGGTGCGCCTTTCTTATCTTCCTGGAATTGTCAGTCATCCCATGACTCATGTTTCTTCAGTCTCTCTGACTCTCCCCAACTGCAGCCCCTGCTAGAAAGATCCTTGCACCTGTCTCTATTCCTGTGAAGTTACCAGTCTTTCTATCTAGGACAATTTCCTAAGTGACAAAGACAGAACTGCAGAGTCACATAAACGGATAAAATATTTATGATGAACCTGGGAAGTTGGTTTAATCACATATATCTCTTTTCTCCTGTGTATTAATTAATCCTGATAAATCCCCCTACCTTTTTCCCTCTGCTACATCAAAATTGCTCAGAAAATGCATATATGTAGAAGACAAGCAGAAGGGATATTTCAGATCATCTTCAATGAACAAGCTCTAAATATTTCATGAGTATTGCAGACCCATCATCAGAAGATACAGCTATGATGCTTTCAAGATAAGTATCCATTTTAGGTCATGAGCTCTCTGTTTGGTCACTGAGACCTTGTAAGTCAAACATGATGAGGCAGGTTTGACTCCATCAGAAGGAACTCCTCAATTCTCTCAGCAGCACCTATGAAGTCACTTCCAGATTGTGTGTGTACCTTAAGTCAGCAGATGAGGAGACAATGAGAAGAGATATGTGCATTGACACCTTTCAAGCCCTATCTATCAGCTATGATTAATCTTTTGATCTATTTAACAACAAGTTGTGCCCCAAAGAGGAAGAAAACCACACTAACATAATAGAATCCATCAGTCATGGCAATGAGCTGCTGCAGATGTGTGAACACCAGAGCTCCATCCCACCACCCACATAAAATCTGGGAATGATGACACATGCATGTAACCTCAGCCCCGAATGTGACAGAGCGAGGATCGCTGGAGCTTGATGGTCAGCCAGCCTCACTGAAAAACTGCATGTTTCAGGTTCAGTGAGAGACTCGGTCTAAAGAAACAAAGCAGAAGAGTAATAACGGAGGACACCCGACGTCTTCTATGGCATGAGGATACATGGGGCATACACATCTGCACACACATGCATGCTGCAAACACACACACACACACACACACACACACACACACACATATCCCGAATGTATGCACATTGCACAACATCTCACACACCCGTGTGTGTGCACACACATACATTCAAAGGCCATAATCTCTGTATTTTCTTCTCATTAGATACTCATACTTCTTAGAGTTTCCAAAGTATCCTTGTTACTTCTTGGCTAATTTTTGTGTGTTTGTGTGTGTGGGGGGGGTTTGTGTGTTCATATTTACATGTGTGGGGGTCTTCTTCAGTCCTTCTCCATCTTGTTTACTGCGGCAGGCTCCCTCCTGTTCCAGGGAGTTCCTGCGTCTGCTACTTGCTGAGCACCAGGCTTGCAGGCATGTGAGACTGTGCACACTCAGCCCTTACACCAGTTCTGAGGATCAGAACTCAGAGCATCAAGGCTTTGTGGCACATGCTTTAACTACTGAACACTCTCCCCGGGCTCCAGAGGAGTGTTTGCTTTAGCTTTCTTATGAAGAAGTGGTAGGTATTTCATACCACAGTGATTTACTTATTCAAAAGGAAGCTTCATTTTCTGACATCCACATCTCAGTGGGAAAAAAGCCATCAGAATCAGAAAGCAAAATAGATTAGCAAGGGAAAATATTGAGGAGACAGGAAGTACTGCTGTCCCTTTAGGTTTATGCAGGGAGGGTGGGACAGCAAGAGATCCCTGGGACAGGCCCAGTGGTCATACAGAAGCCACAGGCAGGTGTGCACCTGTTGGGTGGTGGCAGGAGCCTTAGAAATAGCTGGTCTAACCTGAGTTCAGAGAGCTTCTCATGCCAGACTGCTCATGAAAACTTCCTGAGAAGAATTTATTTTAAATACCATTGCCAACCTTCGATGTATTTTTAATAATTTATGCCTTAGAGTGGACTAATTCAATTAGATTGCTTTCCTTCTCAACTCTAGTTGAGACCACTGAATAAATGGACGTTTTGTTTGAGGGGAATTAATTAATCTTGGAGAATAGATTAATTAATTAAGCAATCATTTGTATGCTATTTTCTAGGCATTGTGTTAGAATAAAAGGAAGCAATTCCTGGCTCCACACTCTGAACAGCTCACTGACCAGTGGAGGCTGTATAGTGTACAGATAAACAGATATTTTACAATACTGCTATGGCATCCCCAAAGTCCTATAGTCCTAGAGAATCCTGGCTCCTTCCAGGACATTGTCTTCGACAGTCACACCTCTGGTGTTTTCAATAACCTTCATCATTGGGTCTTGCAAGGCTGCCTTGTGGCCAGGCTCCAATAGAGGAAAGAGGTGAAGGGTCTGTTCATGGGATGCCCGTAGACAGACATGTGAAGCTGTGCTCTGAAGAGTAATAGGCTCAATCCAGAAACTCGATGGTCTAAGGCAACGAGATTGAAATGGAAGAGAAATAGAAAAGCACTGAATGGGGATGGCCGGCAGGTAGAGGAAGCCTCGAGGTACTCTGGAAGGTTTGACTTTTAATAGTTTCTGCTGTCGTGGACTTGTCAATTGTATTTAAAAACTGAAAAAGAATGAATACTAATGGCTATATGCAGAACCTTTGTTTTGGGGACCATGCAAGGACTGGGAAAAACTAGTTGTTGGGTTAAAGCCAAGCGGGGGCTGTAGTGATGTGTCTTTGGTTGAGTATGACGTAGCAACATGACATCATAACTTGACTTCTGTGCATATAGACTAGGGAAGGGTAACTTTGGGGTCTGTTCTTGCCTTCGACTGTGAGGCGGGTCTCTTGTTCACTGCTGCATTTGTGGCTGCATTCACTCGGCCTGCTGGCCTAAAGCTGCCACTAGATTGTCCTGTCTTTGTCCCTTTGTCATTGTAGGTAGACTGGGATTGCAGATGCTCGTGCCACAGTGTCTGGCGTTACCTGGGTGCTAGGGATCCAAACACACACTTGTGTGGCAAGTACTTTATCCACTCTCCAGCTCCCAAACATACATTCTTGCAGTGTTTGGTTTTTTCATGGGAGCGGTGCCATGGATGTTTGCCTAAGAAGAAATGGTCAGCAATGGAAGGCTGTCGCACATTAAGAAACAGTTCTTTGACAAGGTATGAGGACAGCTTCTTAAAGCAAAAATTAAATGTTTAAATGTATGATTTTCCCCCTGGAATGCTAGTGCCCGAAGGGAAAAGGTCGCCTGAGGTTTCCTTTGCCTGATGGCTAATACTGGTGACTTTAGTGATCAGTGGTCATGTTGTTATAACCCAGCAGGTGGCTCATTTGCATTGGGGTTGAGGTTCAGCTTCTTCAATTGCTGGTGAGCATTCATGCTGACAAAAGTTGAATTGAGCAACTAGTAGAGATTTGGGGATCTGTATGGAAGATGCTATTGTAGGAAATGTTTTTAAAAATGTAAGCTCAGTCTTTGGTTAGGTTTTTTTTTTTTCCTACTGAAGGAAGACAACAGACCAATACTGGTAAGTATAAAGATTTTATAGCTAATCCACATCATAGGCCATATTGTGGATTATATATATATATATATATATATATATATATATATATATATATATATATATATGTGTGTGTGTGTGTGTGTGTATTTGCATATGAAAACAAATGCACAAACAAAAAGATACTCATATAACCCAAGCACATTTTCTCTCTAGTGTGAGTGTGGTTGGTCTATCTTTAGGGCACAGGCAAGAATCATAGATTGCACTGGCCTTCCCTAATCCATTAGCCTTTCCTTGAAAGTTCTAGCTATTTTCTTTAGTTTTGCTCGCTTGAATGTTGTGTTTGGAATTTGTCTGCATGTCTAGAGGGTGAAAGGTCATGGAAAGCATGTGTACTCTATTTAAATCCCAAAGTAAATTATATTATCTGAGGCACATACAGGCCTGGAGCATCTTTTACTTTAAAACACAAATTGGAGTGGGAAACAATGCTCTTTCTACCTGTGAAAAATTGGGAACCAAAGTTTAAATATCTAAACTCATGATGCAGAAATCTTGTATCCATATTTTCTGCAGGTAGAAAAATGAAACTGGATCTGTATCTCTTACTCTGCTTGAAAATCGATTCAAGATGGATCAAAGATCTTGAGGTAAGACCTGGAACTTTGAAACTGCTGGAGGCCCTATGCATAGACAAAGCACTAAAAGATACAGACTCAAGTCAGAATTTCCATTTTCCTTTTCTTGCTCTTTGTGTGTGTCTGTATGTGACATGGCACATGTGTGGAGGTCAGAGGAATTGGTCCCCTCCTTCCACGCTGTATTAGGCAGACTCTCCTTCCGTTCTCTGCTGTATACACAAAGTTAGCTTGCCTGTGAGCTTCCAGGTCTTTCCATCTTGCTGTGTCACGATAGGGTGATAGATGCTCATGCTTCTGCCCCCAGCTCTATGTGGATCCCGGAGGTCTGAACTCAGGTCCCCATGTTTAAGCAACAAATGCTTTTACCTGCTGGCCATCTCCCCAGCCCAAGGGCCAGGAGTTTCTGACAAGGACTCCAATAGCTCCAATAGTATAAGACATAATCCCAAATATGGACAAGTAGGATGACGGGAAGCTACAAAGTTTCTGTATAGAAAGAAAACAATCACCAGGTTGAAGAGAGCCTATAGAATGGGGAAAATTCCAAGTCCACTTCAGACAGGAGATCAATAACTAGCTTATATAAAGAACTATAAAAATTAAATGTCAAAGTCCACATCATTCAATCAATAAATGGACTAATGAACTGAATATATAGTTCTTAAAAAAAGAAATACAAATGACCAATAACTACCTGAAAAAGTATTCAACATCTTTAGCTATCAGGGAAATTAAAATTAAAACTGCTTTGAAATTCCATCTAACTCCAGTCAGAATGACTGTCATCAAGAAAGCAAGTGTCATTAAATGTTGGTGATAATATGGAAAGAGAAGACCCCATTGCTGGTAAGACTATAAACTGGTATAGCCACTTTGCAAATCAGTATAAAATTTCCTTAAAAAACTAAAACTAGAACTACCATATGACTCAGCTAACCACTCGTGTGTATATGGCCAAAGGACTCTAAGTCAACACACTACAGAGACACATGTTTACTGCTGCTCTATTCACAATAGCCAGGCAGTGGGCTCAACCTATATGTCCATCAACAGAGGCGTGGATAAAGCAAATGTGGTGTGTATACAGAATAGAATTTTATTCAGCTATAAATAAAACAAAATCATAACATTTGCAGGGAATTTTGTGAACCTGAAAATCATTGTTATGCAAAAGAAATCACCAAACTCAGAAAAACAAATACTTTATGTTTTCTCTCATACATGGAATTTAGATTCAAATGCGTGTGTATATATGTGTGTATTAAATGCATGTGTATTTGTGTGTGTCATGAAATTAGAAAGAAGATCAAGAAGGGAAGAAAAAATCTTAAGGAAGAGGGAAAAAGAGAAGGTAATGGCACACCCGTGCTAGGAAAGCCGAGCAGGGAGCTCTGATGGGAGGAAGGGAAGGGGAGAGGGCAGCCGAGTGGAGAGCAATGGAAGAGGGGAAGGAATGAAAACAAAGTGTAATGGCATATGCGTATGAAAATGCCATAATAAAACCCATTACTTTAAATGATAACCAAAAAGGTTAGCACTCATAAATGACAAAAATTCCAGCGAATTTACTTTTGTCTTTGTTCCCTTCCGAATTATGGATAGCCCTCCCAACACCACCTCCTTTCTTTGAGATTTTTGTTAAATCATGACGATGCTTTACCCGTTTCTTCTTTAAGTGATACACATTGGGGGTTTTGATCTTATGAAAGGAAAATTTATTAGGGCCAAAGGAAAGAAGGGGTTCAAGAATATGTGCTCATTATAGGACCATTCAGAGGGTTAGGATTTCTTCCTTATTAACAGTCCAGCCTTTGAGATTAAAAAGAAATCAGCTCATTCTGAAAATTCAGATTGTTCTTCTTTATATGAGATTATTTTGCAAAGAGATGAGAGAAGGAAAAACTAAACTGTAAAGAAAAAAAATGTTTGTTATTTCCACAATGTAGAAAACACAAGAAAGATTAAATCCAGTTTTTGAGAGGTCAACATAATTAGCATACAAAGCGACCAGAGATAAAATATTTTGTGTTTTATGGGTTTGGTATAATGCCCAGCGAAACCAAATGTGCTTAATAAATTTTAAATGTTATCAGCAGTATTCCCTTGCTGCTGATAGAGTTAATGTGATCACTTTGAAAGCCTTTTTAACCCTTTAGCTACAGGTAGTTTGCTCAGGGAAGAGGGAAAGGGCTCATTGGACATCAGTGGTGTATTGGAAATAATCTTTCTTCCCACAGTGAAGCGATTTCTTGCTTCTCATTGGGATAATCGATTCTAATATTATTAAGCACAGGCCCAATAAATCTGCCCTTGTATTTTTCTGATACAAATACAATATACCTACCACTGCTCAATATCTTTCATATGTGAAGTAATAAAACTAATTCAATATGAAATCTTGTACTTTACATGTAAATTGGATTGCTATGGGCCATTAGACTCTTTACATAAACAATATATTTTGCTTAAAAAAACTGTGCTTAGTTTAACATTCTGAAAGTTTATAATGTGCAGAATCACATTAGCAGAGTAAATGATGTCAGAGAGGAAGCTATGGCCTGGCTAACAGAGGCAGAAAGGAGAAAGGAACTTGAACTTTTGGAGAAACTTTTCTTCCATGGCTGGTTTTCACAAGATGGCTGCCAACAGGCGAAAGCTCACTCATGGGCTAGTTCAAATGTAATTAAAAACCTTCATTCCACAATCGTTCTCTAGTTTTCTTCATCGTGTTCCATGTCCAGGGGCTGAAGCCGAGGGGCCTAATCAAGCACTGAATTACCTATCTCTCCAGGAAGACAGAGATGACGACATAGAAACATGATGACATCTTGAGGTCAAGTCTGACCATGTATATGATGTCACACGACCCACTTTTGATAGCAGCTGATAATTGCCTTCATTTCTGGGCTTAGTCATTTCCTTCCTGCACAAAACTGCAAACCAGGATTTGGTAGACAAGCCTTGCCCGAGTGTACTGTAATGTTTGCGTCTTGGCCTCCTTTCTAACACTGATCCTTGGGCTCTGCTGCAGCTGTCAAGGTAATGGCTCCCCCCCCCCCTTTATCTGGGTTGGCTTTATTCCCAGATTCCAAATGAAAGAGACAGCATTTTACTTGACCACCCCATTCCAACCGTTAAATACTGTGCCTTCAGGCTCCGATGCTCTAATGGTCGATTAAAGTTGATAACAGTCTGTCCAATCTCCATTTTTTAACATCCAGCCTGCTGAAATTATAATATTGTGAAAATCTGAAGACTTCAGGATCTGCCTGAGAATCTGTCTGGATGTCAACACTTAATAATAAACAAGGGGAAAAATAGTATTGTCAACAGACTTTCTCATCTGCAGAGCTTGGGTTAGCAATGTGGCCGAGCCAAGTTCGAGCAGCAACTGGGCTATAAAGTGGAGCCCCTCACAGTACAGTGTGTATCCAGTGAACAAGGCAAAGAGCCTCGAAGACTTGCAAAGCCATTGAACAACACACAGATTTCTTTCCCTACCTGCCTTACCAATAAGACTAGTCTGGGCCTTGTGAAGAGACTTCTTAGTTGTTGGGCAGACACACACATTCACAGCTTCTAAGCTTTGTTAGTGTGGGAAGGTGTGGTAGTTTGAATGGATTCCCCCCCCCAATAGATTCAGGGGTTTATTAAAGGCTCTTCTCAAGCTGCCTGACTGGAGGAGGTGTCACCTTGTGTGGATGCTAGTGTCCAGCCCTAAGATGTATCTGGGGGTGGATCTGGAATTCCAGTTATAGGTATACAAAGAGCAGGCTGAGCTGAAGACTAGAGTTTCCTGATGCGTTTTGAACTATGGGTGTACTTGAGGTGCTGGTGATGGGTTTCTCTCTCTGCTTGAACCTGTGAAAGGGGGCCAGCCTCTTTCGCCATTATGGAACTTCCCCTGGATCTGTAGTTTCAATAAATCATTTCCTCCTATAACTGTGCCTGGTTTGGAGGTTTATCCCAGCAGCATATGGCTGACTAGGACAAAGGTCACAGAGTTGCAAATATAATTGCAATGCTTTCAGAAATCTAATGTCTTAATGGAAATTGAAATAAAGTATTTTGAAAGAATTTTTTCTAAACCAACAGTGGGTTTTCTTAAGCTTTAGAAAAATGGAATTAAAATCAAGTCTTCAGAGATGGAATTGGAGACCAGTAGAGTTCTGAGCTCAGCAGTGTGACTCCAGGCTTCTAGTGAAGGAGAGAACTGGAACCTTACCATTGCCCTCCTCGCTGTGTCCGCACGCTGTCGCTGTCTCCACTCGGGGCCTAGAGAACCAGTCAGCTGGCCTGCATCAGACGCACTTGGATTCTTCCTCTGAACATGGGTGATCTTCCCGAGTTCCTATCTTAGGCTCATCTCGTTTTGTTTTCAGTGATTCAGCTCTAGGACCCTTTTTTCATGTTGGAGAAGCAATTGCTCATTTTCTGAATCTTTTCTGCTAAAGTAAGTGCAGATGAGTCCTTCAGACTTTGCCAAACTTATCATCGCAATAAATATATTTCTGGGAATGTGGTTCCAATCTCATTTTCTAGACAGGCTGAAATGAAGTTGGGAGGATTTATAAGGTCAGATATTTGGTTCTCCATTATATTACTACATCATAGAGGTTTCACTTCCTTTCCTTAGACAAATGATCTTTGATCTAAAACCATAGACATTATCACTTAGACCCCTGATCAGGATTTCCTCTGCTCATACCAACAGCTTGAACTCTAGTTCTCACCCATTTATCTCCGCTACAGGGGATCTTCTCTTTCAGGGCAGGGGGCGTATGTTTTCTAACATCTGATGAGATATAGAAACTCAGCCTCCAAAATTAATTTGACCACATGTCTGGTTGTGGACCAGAGCGGCACACAGTCTGTCCACTGTACACCTGGCACTGATGAGGCTTATCTTTATTGTTCTTTCTCTTAGTGGTATTGAAATGCTATTTTTAAAAATATTTTATTTATTCATTTTCAAGCAGAGAGATACAGGAGATAGATGAAGAGAGAGAGAGAGAGAGAGAGAGAGAGAGAGAGAGAGAGAGAGAGAGAGAGAGAGAGAGAGCACCAAGGCCACCACCTTGTGGATCTGGCCTATGTGGGTATTGAGGAATTGAACCGGAGGCCTCAGGCACTGGAGACAAGTGCCTTAACCACTGACCCATATCTCCAGCCCTTGAAAATGCTACTGCTTCATGTTTATTTGCTGAAATGATTTTGAACTTCAGAGAGCCTATGCTTCATACAATGTGTATAAATTCAAAGCAGGATAAATGCTCCGTATTCTAGGACTTCTTATTTCCTTAGAATGAGCTATCGCTATTTTACCAGGCAGAAGCTTCAGGTCACCAAGTCTGTGCCTCAAAAACCTGCATATTTACTCTACCTAGTCTCGTGAATTTTCTTCTACCTCTCTAGAAACTCCTGAAAAACATCCTGTCACATTAGATGATGTAGTAACAATCATAGCAGTTAACACCTATATGACATATCAGGTGTCAGAAATCCCGTGAAGCATGTTAAAAAGATGAACACATTTAGTCCTAATGGAAAGTATGGAAGGTAAGTACCATTGCTCTTCCCATTAAATAGATGAGAAAGATGAGTCTCAGTTGGCTTATAAAACTTGTTTAAGGTCACAAGTTAGGGAGAGTGGAGGTGAGGTTTGAACCAAGGAAGTCTGAATTACTAGGCTGCTCAGTTTACCTTGTAGACCAACTTGGGTTGTCTTGACCATGAGGGATTTCTCTGAGGGATGATTTGTTCTTCTGTGTGCCTGTTAATTGTAACATTTCTCTATATTCTGGTGTGTGTGCTCAGCTGGTGAGATTTTCTGATTTTCATTCCATGTGCTTTGTAGAATGTGAACCATGGCTGCATAGCCAGGAATCAGACCGAAGCTTCAGTTTGATTCACAATGTTCAACTCCCTGGTCTTGATCCATTTCTAAAGTGCATTCTGTAATTCTTTAAGATGAGGCTAAACAATACCAAATGAGTGGGAAAGACATAAATAGGAGTTGGGAAGAAAATAGAAAATAATTAGAATAATAGGCAGAAGAAAGCAAAAAATAAGTGTTATGCAATGTCTTCTGAATTGGATAATTGATAGGAAAGCACTTGGAAAGCCACGGATGCTTTTCGGTGGGAGGTGCCATTGTTATGATAATTGTTGCATTTGTTTTATCATTCTCACCTGCGATTCTGGCTTCTGCCATAGTTGAACACAGAAATAAATCAGTAGGAGGATTGAAAATGTGAAGGTCGGGGTGCTGTTGAGGGACCACAGGTGGGGGAATGCTGAAGGTTGGGGTGCTGTTGAGTGACCACATGTCTTTGTGGGGTTCCTGCTTCCTAGTGAGCATCCCCAGTATGGAGTGTGAATGTTCCAGTTCCTGCAGGAACAATCAGAAGACACATCTGTGCTGCATAGCAGAAAGTGGAAGGTCCAATTCCCAAGTCAAGGCCATGCAGAATCAATTCAAATTGCAGAGAAAAGACGCAGGCCACCAAAACAAAGAACAATTCCAGCCTGGCAAAAGGGATTTGAGAGAATCAGAAGTACTCTCGCAAATGTAGCGGAGAAAGAGGCGAGGCTAGAGGGGGAACAAAATAGGCCAAGTAATACGAGCAAAAGGGGATTGAAGCTAGTAATGACTCAAAAACGGCTGAGCTGCCGAGCCCTTTGAAAAATCCTCTTAAAAATAAACGCAAAGAAGAAAAGAAACACGGGCAGGGAGGCACGGGATGACCTTGAAGAATAATTAAACCAAAAACCTAGTAAGGGGCTATGTTGCAGCTCAGAACATAGAGAAATCAGTCCTGGATGGCAGGGTTCTGAGAGCATTAAGGGAGCCTGTGCTCTCTAAGCTAATTAGTTCCCACACTTACAGTAATTTCGGGGAAAACTAATAGGAATCTAAGGATGCTAAGAAGAGAAGGGACTGTAAAAGGTGGTTTAATCTTGAACCAAGACAGAAACCTTATGGAAATGCAGTTCAAGATAGGCAGTGTCAACACGTGATGGGGGACATGAGAAAGATCCCAGCACCCAGAGGGTCATGGGATCCTTGGTGAGAACCATGGCTGATTTTTTTTTTCAAGAACAAAGCTGGCCCAACAATTGATTTTTTTTCTTGTGCATAGGAATTGGCTGAATTTTAAAAGATACCATAAATCTTTGAACTTTACTCACACATTTGACACCAGGTCTCATCTTTAATTTCAAAGGTAGGGTAGCTTGAGTTGGATGGAGCCTGGCCTCATGGATTGAGATCATTGCTGAGGAGAGGCAGGTGGGGTTTCCACCATCATGGCTGCTTGGGGAGCAAATCTCTAGAGGTAGTGAAACCCTCATGAGTCTTACTTGCAGGATTCATGGAATATTGCACCATGGGATGAGGGCATTCTAAAATGAGACCTGGCCAATGGTAGAATGAAATGTCTCTGCAGTGCCTCTGGGCTGGAAGATTCTCTTGCCCTGGATGAGGGACTAGATTTGCACACATTCTCATGTGTTTGAGGTAGTCTTATTCTAGGGTTCCATGGCTTTTAAATAATAGGAGGAAAATAGCCAGTAGACCATCCAGGGGTAAAGTTGGCATCTCAAGAGAAGAGGGTATCCTGGGTCCTCAGGATTCTGCCATACTTCTTTCACTCTGTTTTACACACTGCCACAGTGCTGACACTGAAAATGTTGTGGCTGTTGCCTCTGCTACCTCAGAACCCGACTCCATTTCAGTTAATTAGTAATTTGGATGACTTTTTGGAGGATATTTTGTGTTACTGCTGAATCATAAGATGTTAAGCAAACAGGAGTCTGAAGGAATCCATGAACTAGTAGTTTTGCAACTTGATTCGAAATTCTCATGGACAAAGATACCTAAAACTGTAAGATTATATATTAGAATGAAAAAGTGATTATCTGTGATGAAATTAAAGACACATAGATCACATAGAATATCCTGGTCATGATCATCCCCAAAGCCTTCTTCCCATATGATGTCTCTAAGGAAAATCTTTTCCACTCTGCAGATAAGAATAGTAAGAGACAAAGGAAAGGACTTCTAGGTTTAGATCTGACATATAAAACCTTGGAACTCAGTCTTTCAGAGTCTAACTTATTGCAAAACCTAGATTTAAGTGTGTGTGTGTGTGTGTGTGTGTGTGTGTGTGTGTGTGTGTGTGTGTGTGTAGAAATTTATAAAGTGGACCATGAAGTGGGAAGGGGAGATCTTAAGGGATGGGGAGGGAGAAGAAGGGAGGACAATAGAATAAATAGGTCATGAAGCAGAAGGCAATCAGAGGGAGGGACAGGGAGAGCAGTATGGGAGGGAGCTAATACAAATAAGAGCACTGGAGAAACTAAATCTGTTTTCTATAGACACAGAAAACATGCCAACTGAAAGCCATAATAATATAAAATCTTAAGTTGAAGCTCGATCAGTTTTCCACAGTTCATACTGTTCCATACACTATGCCTGGATTTTCACTAAACATTCTAAGATAAAGAAAAAGAAAGTAAAAGTCAGAATATACAAAGCTAGGTTCAGAAACAACGGCATATCACACCCAAGAGCAGGCAGGACAGACTCCTGATGTACACAGAGAGATGGACACTGTCGGAGAGAATCACAAGGAACTGTTGCAAATAAAGATTTCCACAATGGAAATGAAGACAGTCAACGAAGATCAAGGTCAGAGTCAGTAAGCTGGAAAATGTTCAGTAGAAACACCCTCAGATGCATATCCAAAAATCATGGACAGATTTCACAAGGTAAACATGGATGGACCTAATTGGAATGCAAGAGAGAAGAGAAGAGAAGAGAAAGAAAGAAAAAAGAAAGAAGAAAAGAAAGAAAGAAGAAAGAAAGAAAGAAAGAAGGAAAGAAAGAAAGAAGGAAGGAAGGAAGGAAAGAAAGAAAGAAAGAGGAAAGAAGGAAGGGGAAGCAGAAATATTTAAAATAATAATGCCTGAGAAATGTTTTTAAATTATTGACAGATGTTAACCACATATCCATGAAGCTTAGAAAACCAAAGCCAATATTTTTAAACAATCCCTTTATAAGCATGTATTCAAACTACAAAAAAATCAAAGACAGGAAGAAATATATTGAAAGAAATCAGAGGAAATAAAACCACATTATCTATAAAGAATATGGATCAGACTTATGGCAGAGTTCTTTGTAGGAACCATGTAAACAAGGAGAGAGTGTAGTTCAAATATTGAAAGAAAATAAAACCAACCTATAATCCTATATACAGAAAAATGATCCTTCAAAATGGAGGCAGAAATAAAGACTTCCCCACACAAACAAAACTTGAAGGAGTTTATTATCAGTAGAACTTTCTTGTCCCCTCCACCTGAAAAGAAATTATTTAGGTATGAAGAAAAACATATAGGCCAGAAAAATAATAAAATTCTTTTTATACTTTATTCCTTTTGGTCTTTTTTTTAATTGTCCATAATGAGTTACATTATTTAGTGGGCAAAAAATGAGTTCTTATCCCCAATTCCCCGATGCCCCCCTCCCCCATCCCCACTTAGCTGGATATCCTCCTCCGTGGGTCGTCTGGATCAGTCCTTGTGACAGGGGACCATGGATAGCCTAGTATTCAGCCAGGTTCTCCTGGCCCTAGTATGTTGTTACTGAGGGGTGCCATGCCTCTGGTTAGTCTCCTCCACCACGGCTCTCACAATCTTTCCGCCCCTCTTCTGCTCAGTTCCCTGAGTCATGGTGGATGAGTGTTAAGGTTGCTTTATTGTTGTGAGCTTAGGGGTCTTTGTGTCAAAAATCATTGGTTTCTGTCTCACTGGCTTATCCTGTGTTGATTGAATGGGTGTGGCTGTGGGTCCCTTGTTCATCCCATCATTCTCTGTGGGGTTCCATATGGATCCTCCAGGATATGACTGTGGTGGCTCCTCTCTTGCCAGGATCTCAGCTATCAGCCTATGGTCGGTTGGTAGGGTTAGATGGGCCCCAGCTCTCTTACTGCATCCTGAAAAACACAAACATAATCTCTATCAGAGAGTGAGATCAGTGTAGGTTAACAAACATACACAATTCTGATTTACCTAGATTCTATTTTTAGTAGCCTTCCTGTAAATCGTTCCCATAGTGCAACTTGTCTTGGGAGCCCAAGAGTACGGGATCTGGTGCCTATCGTCCTGCATCCCAAGTTCCAGACAAGGGCTCCCCCTCACTAAGTGGAAAATTGGCCGAATTTGAAAGCTGTTGATTGTCTCTCCCAGACCCAGGCTTCCCCATTACACAAGTGCTCCTTTCTTAGTTCGCTGTTCTCTCCCATTAGGAGGTGTGGTCAGCCTACTCATGGCTGCAGATTGTGTTTCATGTCAGTGGTCTCTGTTTACTCCAGCTGTCATTGGTCAGTTTCCCCTGGCAGCCTGTTCAGTGCCTTCCAGCACTACACTAACTCCCTTCTGGGAGCTGGATACCGTTCTGGACCTCGAAGTGTCTCTCGATGCTGGTCTATAGCATTCTGTGGTTTCTTCAGCAACAGGGTTTTGCCTCAGGCCTGGGGAGGGCACTCAAGGGCTTTGACAGAATTGTGTCTTGTTGTTGGAGCCTTATGGGTCACTTTGGTCAACATCTCAGTGAGGGAAGGAACCGGTGGTTGGAGCTAGGGGTTGTCAGACTGATCTAATTGTTCACAGGCTTAGACTCTCTCCCCTAACACTCGTGGCCCCTCTTGCCAGTCAACACCCACTACTTTCTCAATAGGTTACAGTATGCTCGTGAGGATTTTATGTTTTGGAACCTAAGGTAACATCTCACTCTAGCCTAGGCTGACCTGGAACTCAGTCTGTAGCCCAGGCTGACCTTGAACTCATGGCAAACCTGCTATCCCAGACTGCAAGTGTTCAGACTAAAGGTGTGTACCACCATGCTCAGCATTGCCCTCTATTATTTTTAAAGCATTTTTAAGAATATTTAATTTATTTATTTGCAGAGAGAGAGGGAGAGGGAGAAAGAGAGAGAGGTGTCCTAAGGCCTCTAGCCACTGCAAATAAACTTCAGATGCATACGCCACTGTGTGCATCTGGCATTATGTAGGCATTGGAGAATTGTACCTCACATTAGGCTTTGTAGGCAAGCACATTAACTGCTGAGCCATCTCTCCAGCCCCTGTCCTTTATTCTATTTTTTAAAATATCATTATTGTCAACAATTAGATACATTGTATGAGCAAATCTTGTGATGGTACCCTCATTTCCCTCCTCTCTGTCCCCATTCTACTGGGGACACTCATCAGTGTGCATACTGGATCAGATCATGGGCTAGGAGGCTGTGAATAGCACAAGAGGTATCCAGTCCCCCCCACAGCTCCCTTAGTGTGTTGTTGCTGAGGTGGGGACAATGTCTCTGGATATTCTCTCCCACTGTGTCTCTTAATAATCTCTCTGCCCAATCTCCCACTCAGTTCATGGTGGGTGAGTTTTAAGTCAGCTTTATTGCTGAGATCTTAAGTATCTGTAGACTTCTGCTTTGGGTTGTGATGGGTATCATTGGTGTCTGTCTCCATTGTCCTTTCATGGGTTGTCTGACTTGCTGTGGTGATAGATCACGTGATTATCTTGCCACTTTCTCATAGTTTTCATTTGGGCCTATATGATAGGCCAGGAGTGTTTCATCTCCTGCCAGGATGTCAGCCATCATCCCATGTCTGGTTGGTGGAATTGGTTGCCCATAGCTCTTGTTGACGTCTAAAAATTGCAAACAGAATCTCCATGGGAGAGTGAGATCAGTATAGGTTAAATGAGGCAAACATTGCTAACTTGGCAAGATTCTAATGGGTCCAGCCTCTCTGTAGCTCTCTGGTAGTGTGAATTTCCCCTTGGAGCCTGGGTTTTTGGTTCCTATAAGATTTTGCCATGGATCCCAGTTTCAGTTAAGGGTTCCTTGTCACTGAGCAGATCTCTTAGCCAATCAGTAAGCCATTGATGACCCACCTAGGTGTAGCGCCACTATTGCACAGATGAGCATTTATTGACTTGCTAGTCTCTTCCATATAGCAGTGTGCTCAGCATTCTCATGACATCAGTCTGTATTGTATATCCATGGGCTCTGCTTTCTCTAAGTATCATTGTCCATTTTCTTTTGGCAGCTCATGTAACGCCTCCCAGCACTACACATGCTACCATCTGGGAGCTGATTACCTTTCTAGATTTATCATGGTCTCTCAGTATTGTGTGATGACACTCTGTGGTATCTTCAGCAATAGGGTCTGAACTTAGGCCTAGAGCAGGTTTTCAAAAGCTTTGGCAAAGCCTGTCTTGTTTTGGGGACCTCATGTGTCTCTTTGATCAACAACTCAGTGTGAGAAGTAACCAATGGGACTGGGACAGGGAGTTGTAGGCCTGAACAACTTTTTGTGGGGTTAGGCTTCCTCTCATTCCATTCATAGCCCCTCTTACCAGGAGATTCTCACAGCTTTCCTCAGAAACTTACTATATGTAATTATGGATTTTATGGTAACAATTTATTATTGGTTTAGCTTATTGGAAAATTCCCCCATTCTCCTCCTACATTGCTTCCATCCCCTTTCACAGTCTCTCACTTCACCTGTCAGGTTTGCTTAGATTTTATTTTTTATTGTCCATAATGAGTTACATTGTTTAGTGGGCCAACCATGAGTTGTTATCCCCAATTCCCCGTTGCCCCCCTTCCCCATCCCCAGTCAGCTGGATATCCTCCTCTGTGGACCGTCTGTATCAGTCTTTATGGTAGGGGACCATGGATAGCCCAGTCTTCAGCTGGGTTCTCATGACCCAATTGTGTTGTTACTGAGGGTTGCCAAGTCTCTGATATTCTCCCCCACCACGGCTCTCACAATCTTTCTGCCCCTCTTCCGCTCAGTTCCCTGAGTCGTGGTGGGTGAGTATTAAGGATGCTTTAATGTTATGATCTTAGGGGTTTTTGCGTCGATAATCGTTGGTTTCTGTCTCGCTGGCTTATCCTGTGTTGATTGAATGGCTGTGGCTGTGGGTCCCTTGTTCATTGCTTAGATTTTAAGCTAAACCTGGTTAGGAATTGTATATTAGGGAGAATATGCGGCATTTGTCTCTCTGTTCTTGTTTGGGTTTGCTATGTATGGTCTGCTCCAAGTCCATCCACTTTTGTTTAAACTTCATTATATCATTTCCCCCTTTAGCTGAGTATAACTCCATAGTGTAAATGTACCACAACTTTGATACCCATTCGTCTAGTGATGGGTATTTGGGTTGATTCAAATTTTTAGCCTTATGAATTGAGTTGCTATAAACATGGTTGAGCAAATGTCTTTGTGCTGAGGCTTGAAATCTTGAGGGTAGATGCCCAGTAGAGGGATAGCTGGGTCAGTTGGCAATTCTATATCCATCCTTTTTATGAGCCTTTACACTGCTTTCCATAATGGTTGTACAAATTTGCATTCCCAACAGCAGTGAATGAGGGTTCCTTTTTCCCTTCATCCTCACTAGCATATATTGTTGTTGGATTTTCTAATGATTGTCATGCAATCAAAACTGCAATGAGATTCCACCTTACTCCAGTCATTTTGATTTGCATTTCCCTGATGATTAGGGATGATGAACACTTTCTTAAATGAGAATTAGCCATTTGTGTTTCCTCCTCTGTGAATTCTCTGTTGAGTTCAGTGCCTCATTTTGTGAGAGGGCTGTTTGATTTGTTATTATTTATTTTTTTGAGTTCCTTGTATGTTCTAGGTATTAGACCTCTGTCTGTGTTGTGCCTGGCAAATATTATCTCCCTGTATGATGGTGGTCTATTGGCTCTGAGTATGTTTGTCGGTACAGAAGCTTTTAAGCTTGATGAGATCTCATTGGTTAAGTGATTGTTGTACTTCCTGGGCTACTAGAGGTTTTTTCAGGAACTTTTCCCTACTCCTATCTCATGGATAGTTCCTATTTTTATTTCTAAGGTTTTCAGATTTTCAGGTCTTATGTTGAGGTCTTTGATCCATTTGGAGTTGATTTTGTGCATCGTGAGAGGAGTGGGTCTAGTTTCATTTTTTGCAGATATTTATGCAATTTGTCCAGCACCGTTTGTTGAAGATGCTATCTTTACCCCAGTGAACATTGTTGGCACCTTTGTCAAAGATCAAGTAACTATAGTTACTCGAACTAAGACCAGGGTCTTAAATTCTGTTCCATTGTTCTGTGTGTCTGTTTTTATGCCAGTACCATGCTGTTTTGTTACTATGGCTTTGTAGTATGTCTTTAGAACAGGAATAGTGATACCACCTGAGGAGGCTATTTTACTTAGCATAGATTCAGCTATCCAAGGCCTTCTGCCATTCCAAATAAATTTTGAGATTATTTTTCTCCAGGAGCATGGGATATCTTTCCATGTTCTCACATCCTCCTCTGTTTCCTTCTTGAGCATTTTTATGTTTTCATTTTACAAATCATTTAAATCCTTGGTTAGTGTTATTCCAATGTAATTGACCTTTTTTGAGGCAATTAAAATGGAAAGTCTCTCTGATTTCTTTTTCTGTATGCATGTCATTTGCACACAAGAAGGCTACTGATTTTTGAGAGCTAATTTTGTATCCTGCCACTTTGCTGAAGGAATTT
Organism: Zapus hudsonius; assembly: GCA_004024765.1. Classification (NCBI taxonomy): domain Eukaryota; kingdom Metazoa; phylum Chordata; class Mammalia; order Rodentia; family Dipodidae; genus Zapus; species Zapus hudsonius. The sequence goes on from PVHP010005985.1 coordinate 27,484, forward strand.
ATCACCTTCAGGAGGTTACTGGTACTTTTCTTTGGGTCTGTTCTGTATAGGATCATGTCATTTGCAAAGAGGGATGGTTTTACTTCTTCCTTTCCAATTTGTGTCCCTTTTATGCCTTTCTCCTGTCTTATTGTTTGGGCTAGAACTTACATGACTATGTTGAAGAGCAGTGGTGAGAGTGGACACCCCTGTCTTATTCCTGATTCTAGTGGGAACTCCTTGAGTCTTTCCCCATTGAGTATGATTTGGGCTTTATGAATTTTGTATGTTGTCTTTACTATATTGAGGTATAAGCCTTCTATGCCCAGTCTCTCCAGCATTTTGATCATGAAGTGGTACTGAATTTTGTCAAAGGCCTTCTCTGTGTCTATTGAGATGTCCGTGTGGTTCTTGTGGTTGAGTTCATTAATGTGGTAGATTACATTATTTGACTTCCATATATTGAACCATCCCCGCATCCCTGGGATGAAGCCTACCTCATCATGGTGGATAATACTTTTGATGTGTAGTTGTATTCAGTTTGCAAGGATTTTGTTCAGAATTTTTGCATCTAAATTTTTCAGGGATATGAGTCTGTAATTTTCCTTTCTTGTTGTGTCTGAGTTTGGGATTAGGGTGATGCTTCATAGAAGGAGTTTGGAAGAATTCCTTCTTCTCATATAACATGAAAAATCTTCAGAAAGAGTGGTTTAGTTCTATGATGATGGCCGGGAATTCATCAGGTCCTGGACTTTTCCTTTTGGGGAGGTTTTTGATTACATTTTCAATCTCAGTGGCTGTGATAGGTTTATTTATGAGCTTTACCTGCTCTGGGTTAAGCTTTGGTAGGTGGTAGGAGTCCAGGAATTCATCCATTTCTTCCAGGTTCTCCAATATTGTGGAGTAGAGGTTTAGACAATATGACTGAATGATTCTTCCAATTTCATTGAGGTCTGTTGTGCTCCCTCCCTTTTCATTTCTGATTTTGTTGATTTCGACTCTCTCTCTCTCTCTCTCTCTCTCTCTCTCTCTCTCTCTCTCTCTCTCTCTCTCTCTCTCTCTCTCGTCTTGTTTGTTTAATTAGATTGGCCAAGGATTTGTCGATCTGGTTTATTTTTTCAAAGAACCACCTCTTTGTTTCATCTATTTTTTAAAACTGTTTTCTTGTTTCCATTTCATTAATCTCAGCTCTGTTCTTAATTATTTCTTTTCACCTTGGGCTCTTAAGGTTGGTTGCTCATCTCTTCTGTAAGGAATATCTCCCATTTTATCCTCTATAAGTTTGGCTTTGTGTTCATATAATAATAAAACTGGCTTTTTATCATGGAACACTTTCAATTCCCCATGTATTATGAAGGATAGCTTTGCTGGGTACAGTAGTCTAGGTTGGAAGCCCTAATTCATTAGGCCTAGAGAAGCATTGTTCCAAGCCCTTCTAGTCTCCATGGTTTCTAATGAGAAATCTGATGGGCTTGCCTTTATATGTGATGAGTTGTTTCTCTCTTGCTGCCTTGAGCACTCTCTTTTTGCTTTCTGTGTTTTGCATTTTAAATAAGATATGTCTCAAAGAGTTCCTTCTTTAGTCCTTTCTGCGGGCCTCATATCTGGATCAGCCTTTCTCTTATAGGACTAATTAAATTTTCTTCTATAATTTTGTTGAAAATATTTTCTGTGCCTTTGGTCTGGACTTTTTCTCCCTCTGGATCCCCATGTCCTGAGATTTGGTCTCTTTAGGATATTCCACAGATCCCTCATATTTTGTTAATGTGATTATTTGAATTTATTGAAGCATATGGTGTGGAGTAGCACAGGTGTAGATGTTATGGAGGTTAGAAGTGTGTCTATTACTCTGGGTTGGTTGCTAATACTTGAGTTTTATTTGATTTGGGATAGTATAGAGTGGGTGTACAGGCACCAATCAAATCAGCCCTTCTTACTCTGGCACTCCCAGGCTCAGGACCCAGAAATGCTGTTCTCTTCACCAGAGCACCCCCATCCCAAACATGGCCCACACTTCGCTGGTCTGAAGCACACAGGCCCAGGTGCACTCGTGTCCCAGGCTGGGGTGTACAGGTGCTGGTTGTGATGGTGCCCCTAGAGTTCAGGACCCAAACAACCAAGCTTCTAATCAGCCTGTGGCATGCAACCCAAATTTCCCTTGTCCCTCATCTATTCTGTATGTTCAGCCCCCAAACAGTTTGACAGCACTAGGTTTAATCTCATCAAGTATCTCTCCTATCTGAAGCATCCTGACCCCAGGTAGACTCTATTCTTCACCAGTCTGGAACACCCTGTACCCAAGTGCTCAGGCTCGAAACCCACCTTGTTGGTCTCGTCCCCCAATTGGGATGCTGCAGGTGCTCCTTCTGCTATGGCCACTAGAGCTCCAGACCCAAATACACCAGGAGCACACATCCTGGATTCCACCTTTCCTCTCTGGGAGGAAGAGTCTCTAGATTCACTGGGTCCCTGTCCACAGTGAGCATCCATCTCCTCACATGCCACCACCCAGCCCCCTCCCTGTGATACACAGCATCCCTCTCTGGGCTTTCTTAAGTGTGTTTTGACCCATGTGAAGCTGACATGAGTGGTGCTTGGATTCTCCTCTTGTCCTTGTGTGGCTCAGGTGGCTGGGTGGGGCTTTTTACTGCCAAACTCTGGGTCTGTATCCCAGGAGCTGAGTTCCTGCTGGAGGTGGAGTATGTATCTTCCCAGTATCATTTTCCACTGTATCAGCTGGTTGCAGGTCAATTTCCCCTGGATCCACAGGGGGGAAAAGGGAAAGCTGCTGGCTGTTGCTTTCCTCAGGTGTGGTTGGAGCTGCAGTGCACCCGCATGTCTAGGACAGGTGTGGCTGGGACCGACGCAGCTGAGATAGCTCCTAGCTGTTTGTATGAGGGTTTGGACTCTTTCCTAGTTTTCTGTTGATGTTCAATTTATAACGCACCCCTTTGGTTTTCAGAAAACGGTGTGTTTTCCTGTTTTTCTCCCGGCTAACTGCTACAGTGCGGCTACCATGCTACCATCTTCACCAGGCAGCCACCTTTATTCTTAATTGATCTAAAACATAACAGTATGTTGAAATAGCAACAATAATTATAAAAACAATTTTTAGATGATTATATAACTATGAAATGAATGACAGACAGCAATGTCATAAGAGATAGGAAAGAGGAATTGAAAATACTGTTGTATTTTCCCTCCATGTGAAGTAGTATACTGTTATTTAAAGAAGGGCTTCAACTGACAAAAGTGTACACCATGAAAATTTAGGTCAGCCTCTGAATTTTTAAAAATTGATATGTAATATTAACCAGTTGACAAAAACAATATACCAAAGTAGAGAAAACTGAATAATATAAGTTCATTTAAAGAATGCAAAAAGAAGGGACAGAAAGAAACATACAGACTCATCATAAACATACTAGGGATGAATGTACCATCAGTAATCTCCTTAAATGTCAATGGTCTTTATTCAAAATTAAAATAAAGAGCTTGTCAGTGAAGATAGAGAGCCACTTCAAATATGATGACTCAGATATGTTAGAGGTAAAGTGAGGGAGAAAGTTTCACCATGCTAATATCAATCAAAGACAGCTGGATTAACTATAGCTAAAATCCTTATAGGTGGACTAAACGAGGAATATGAGGAGTAAAGTAAGATATTAGGTAATGATACAAGTGTCAATTTTGCAAGAAGACGTGGTCAGATCTTATGTGACTGACAAAAGAATGTCAGCATACACAAGACAAAATTGATAGAGCTTTAAGGAGAAATGGACAAGTACATTACTATAGTTGAAGAGTTTAATACCTCTCAGTAATTGAAAGACCAAGCAGGCTGAAAATTAGTAAGGCTATAATTGACTGGAACAGCACCATCAATCAACTTGCTCAAATTGACATTTATAGAAAAGTCCATCCAATAACAATGGGACCCACATTTTTCTCAAACTTACACAGAGCATTCACAAAATCGACTACATTCTGGGCCAAATTTAAAATAATGCAATTCATACCAAGTGTATTCTTAGGACAATTAAACTACAAATCCATGAGAGAAAAAGGGATGGAAAATACTCAAATACTTGAAACTTAGACAAAACATCTCTAAATAACTTGAATGAAAGAAGTCTTAAGAGAAATCAAAAATTGTTTTGAAATGAATAAAAATGAAAACACACCTCAACAAGATTTGTAGAATGCAGTGAAAGCTGTGTCTAGAGAGAAATCTAACATTGCATGTATATATTGGAAAGAAATAAAGATCTTCAATCAAGAGCCTAGGCACCTACCTTACGAAACTAGAGAAAGAAAAGCCACTGAAGTCAAAACTATGCAGAGAAAAGAACTAACAAACTTTAGAACAGAAATCAATGGATTTGATGACAGGAAGACAGAAAAGTAGTGAAACCTTGCAAGGTCTGGCTTCTTGAAAACATCAGTTATGTTAGTAATCATCCAGTTAGGCCTTCCGGAAAAAAAGGGAAGTACAAAAAAAAAAAAAAAAAAAAGAAGTTGCCAAAATTGGAAACAAATCAGGGCCATCACTACAGATTTTGCATTGAAACAGCACCAAACCCTCAAGTATAACACCTTAGAGTCAACTAATCAATTTGTTAAAATACACAAAGTCGCAAGGTCTCACAAAATAAGTAAATGACATAAATAAGCCTTTGTGTCTATTAAATAAATGATTAGTAATTGTTCAAAACAAAAGGAAAGCCCAAGATCCAGGTAACTTCATTGGTGGATTCTAGCATTTAAGGGTAAAATCATACTGATTTTCTATAACCTCACTTGGAAAAATAAAAACAGAAGAAACCCTTTTTGAGTCATTCTGAGGCCAGTGTTACCCTAAGATGAAAACAGGTGACAATACAAGATAAGAAAAGGACAGGTACATATCCCTCCCTCATCAACATAGAAGCAAAATCCTCAGTGAAAGAGGAACAAACTGAATCCAGCATTGTGTGAAAGGAATTCAACATCCCAGCCAAGTGGGATTCGCTTTATGTATACACAGCCTGGTTCAAGGTTGAAAAAGCCAAAAATTGTCAGAAGCACAAACTGGGGGCAACCCAAGGAAGGGTTGAAACTAAACTTTGTGTTTTTAGGTTCTCTGGCCAGAAAAGAACTAAAATTGGAGGGCCTGAATCTTGGTGCCTTTTTTAAGCAAAAGCAACTTTACAGTTAGTCCAATTAATTGTCTTAGTTGCTTATCTTAGCTTTTGAAGGCTCAACTCAGGAAATTCAACCAGTATTAAAGGTCATGAAAGTAAGTTATTTTTTTTAAAATCATTTTCAGAAGCAACTGCAATTGTTAATGTTGCATCTTTTCTGGGAGCATTTTTATCCCACACGGTCTTCCAGAAGGAAAATCAGAGTTTGAGCCTGAAGACATGGTGGAGAGTTTTGTCTCTCCCATCTGCGAAGTCCTCATGTACCATACAGGAATGATCACTCTATTTGTTTTAATTGTTTCTGAAAGGAACACTCTGGATTCCATAGTTTGTAGGTTGCCAAGTAACAATTAACTGACAAATACTAATTTTATAGACGACATATAAACTTGTTTGCCCTCTATTTATTTGAGGTGAGGAATCTAAGATTGGGATCAGTCCTGGTAAGCCCTGACCTGCTTTTTCCTGTTCTTCTGTTTTTAATTTTTGAATTTGCATTGAGTGTGGCTAGGTATTGAGTCTGGAAAGAAGAAAAATCTAGAAAATATCTTTTACAAGGGAAAAGATGACTGCTCCTTTCTGTGCCTCTCTTCAGGGTATGCAAATGGGTGTTCCCAGGCCATAGGTCTTTGCTGTGGATGTCATTATTCTGGAAGCTTCTTTGTGGCAGCAGTCAGAGCCTTAGCTTGGGAGCATGGCTTTTGAACCTAGTGCTGTGGTTTGAGGCATCAGCCTGTGTAATTATCCAGGCTCTGTTTATGGATGAGGAAGTACTGTGTCATGAAAAAGATCTCTGCTGCTTCCCCCACCTCCGTCCCCCCGCCAGTCTTTTAGTCTCCTTTCAGTGAAGTGAGGGGGGAATGTGCCCAGAGTGCTAACACATTCTTACATGCATTATTTTCACCACTAATATCTTGCCCTGATTGAAAACAGTTTTGTCTTCCTGTCTTCCATGTTTTGGAATTTTGCAAAGCATCACAGATGGTTCTCATTTTTGAAAGCAATGACATGAAATTTTAATGAACAAATCAGTCTCGTAAGCCCCTGTGGTGTGTAAGAACGGGCCCAGGGGCAACACTAGGTCGTGGACACTTGCCTTGACCAGTTCATGGAGACTTTCTCTTGGGAGTTAGTTCTGTGTGCTCTGTGATTGTAGCAAAATGAATCTGTTCTCATGGTCACACCACATGTATAGCATGGTGCCTCTGTTCTGGGCATAGCGCCCTGTGCTTAGGCTTGGCGAAAGGAAGGGATTTGGAGGAGAGGGTATAAGAAATCAGAGACTGACTCTCTGAGACTCTGAAGACTTACAACTTGAGAAGACAAACAGACCATAACCCTCAAGCATTCCTTTAAAAAAGATTTTATTTATTTATCTTTGAGGAGAGAGAGAGAGAGAGAGAGAGAGAGAGAGAGAGAGAGAGAGAGAGAGAGAGAGAGAGAAGCTCTACGGCACACTGCCACTGCAAACAAACTCCAGAAACATACTCCACTTTGTGCATCTGGCTTTACATGGGTAACTGGGAAATTGAACCTGGGCCAGCAGGTTTTACAAGCAAGAACCTTTAATCACTGAGCCATCTCCAGCCCCCCTCCTGAGCTTAACAAAAACTAAACAATGCATCAGCAGCAAGGATGGAACAGGAACCTGTGAGGGAGGACAGAAAAGTGCTGGGAGTGTAGCTGGAAAGCATCACACTGCACAGTGGTCCTAAGGTGAACCTGTCTCTCTTTTGGGACGTTATTGTCAATTCTCTATTCAGGATCTGTATGGGAAGGCCTCATTCTCAAGTGTTCTACTGTTTGAGTCTAGCCAGATGTGACCACTGGTTTTGCTCGGAATTTGCTCAAAATTTGATGCCCTTTGGTTTAGTGACATTTTCCATAATGTGAACTCCATGGCACCTGTGTGTACATAGCCATTTGTAGCCCACTGACAGGAACTCCAGAGGGAATCTGTTGTTTGGATGTTTAATGGGCTTTAAACACAGCAGGTCTCTCCTCCTGGACAAAGCTGACTCTCGTGTCTGGACTGCTCTTATTTGGTGAAGGTAACATAATTGTTCTGCTTGCTTCTCATTCCTTCTCAGAGGAGTAATGGTTGTGTTTTCAGTGCCCTGTAAACCTGCCTTGGACTATTCTGAGATAATACGATCTGAGGCCAGCTGTCCATCAATCTGTGGATGTGTGTAAGGGCAGACTCGGTGAGTCACATGCCTCCTGTCACCAAATGAATCACCAGGAAACCTTATTAGAAACTTTCCAGTGACAGGTTCACATATATTCACTTGACATTGGTAGGTTCTTCTGACTTTAACTTGCTCATGTCAGAAAGAGGCAAGATGATGCTAAGCGTGGCTGGCCTGGGAGCTTTAGGGGTGCAAGCATTAATCAGTGAAAACGGTCGAGTGAGAAAGGGAACTCGATGTGCCAACTTCCTTCCCCCTTAAGATATTACAAAAGGACCTTCTACTTATGGATGCCTGTTCTGTGCCAGGCACGACTAACTCTTAACATTTAACCCTCACATTTTAAATGAGGTGCCATCCTGTAGATGAGGAAATGGAGGTGAAACTTGAGAAACACTGGCTTTGCTAATTTAGTGAGAGCAGTGGAGGCTCTGAGTGTGAATTTTGGAAGCCCTCATTCAGTCTAGGCTCATTTCAGAGTTCATCTCAAGCTTATCATCATTATTGTTAAGGGGGTGACGCTTGATGTGGGGAGTGGCGTGATGGGTCATTGCACATGATGTTTGAGGACTTTGAGAATGAAGTGAGAAGCTTTGATTCACCATTTACCCTTTATCTTTCTTTCCTCCCTCCCTCCCTTCCTTCTTTCTCTCTTTCCTGTGACATCAATAAAGTTAAACTCTGTTCAGCACCAAACATGTAGAGATAGCTTTGTTCTTTCTTCACTAGGATCTTCACCCTGCAAGAACTTGACGGAGACAAATTCAGTGTCATGCCCAACTCTCTCCTGTATCTCTCTGGGCCTAGAACCAGAGATTATGAGGAAACAAACAGATCCCATTGGCTCAAGGGTGATGTGAGGACAAGAGGAGTTAATGCACACCTGTGAATGTGGCTCGGAGAACCAGGTCTAGGTCTGATCAGAACTAGTAATATTCGCCCTCATCTTTCATCCTCTGCCTTCTGCTCCATTCCCTCCATTCCGTTTGTGCTTTCGTCTCAGATGCCTCATTGCACTTCTCAGCAGCCTCCTATGCCTCCCTGCATGTACTCTTCTGATGGGCCTCAATGAATGTCCTATAATCTGGGCAGCATAGACAGTAGCCACCTAACTTCTCCAAGTTCCAGAAGCTACATACAAGTCAGCAGTGTTGGCTTCTTCTGAGGCCTCGCTCATTGGCTTGTGCATGGCCATCTTGGTTTTCCCTTTTCTTCTTTAGTATTTGTTTTTGAGACCAGGTTCATAGGAGTTGAACTAGCAGCGATCTTCCTGAATCAACCTCCCAAGTACTTGGAATTACAGGCATGTGTCTCCACACCCTTTGGTGTTTGTTTTGTTTCCGTTGGATGGCTGTCTTGACCCATGTGTCTCCTCATGTTTTCTCTTTGTGCATATCTGTAGTTTAATCATTTTATGAGGGTACTGGTCATATTGGGTTAAGCTTCATCCACAGGACCTCATTTTAACTTAGCTATGTCTTTCAATGTAGTCACATTGTGAGGTACAAGGAATCAGAATGTCAACCCAGGACTTTTGACACCTCATTTCTCCTTATAATGCCCTGCCTGTGGGTTTTCACAACATTCTTTATTTTTCTCTAGCAGAAATGAGACTGCTATGTCTCATTTATTTGTTTATATTCTGCATGATAGTTTAAAAAAATCTGAATAGATACCTTCTATTTTCTTCCAATATGCCCCATTTGTAAGGCAAATAAAGTCCCAATTAATTTTGACTATTGGTTTTACAACTGAGTTTTTATTACATGTACTATGTAAAATGAAACATATTTTCATGTCTCTGATAATTGATATAGTCCATTTCATGGAAAAAAGCACACAAAGCTCTGTGAAGTAGATGTTATTGTTATAATTCCTATTCCATGGTAGAGGAGCAAGAAGTACAGAAAGAACAAAGAATTTAACACATAACAGAGAGTGTGTGATACCTGTAAAGGTGGAGTTTGAACCTAGAAAGAATGGCTTCAGAGACTTCACACTTAACTTACAACATTGAGAAATGTTTTGGTAGAGCAATAGTGTGTTTTATAGTTACATCATCACGTTGAAATCTGCCAAAGCCTCCATCTAATCCCTGTCCCAAAGAAACAAGCAAAAACTCTGAGGAATGTTTTCGAGTGACAAAGTAGAGGTTGAGCGAGGGGCGGAGATCTACAACATAGGCACTGTGTTTGTCAATGAAATGGAAGAGATCTGTCGGGGATCAAATGCACTCGGTTTACCTCAGAGATGACCACTTCTGAGTCTGCAGTGTGCAGACACTTTTTTTAGATCATTTTATGTGATTTTTAAATTAATGTTGACATGGAGCTATTGCCTGTATTTTAAAAAATTATTAACAGATTTCACACATGCACATAATATATTTTGATCATCATCACCTCCCTTTGCCTTCTTTGGTCCCTCTCCTTTGTCTCCCTGCCATGGAGCCCCTGGTTTTTCCAAATAGTCCCTCTTCTGTTAGGATGTCTGTATCATCCCAGCTTGAAGCAGCTCAGGGAAAGAGTTCATTTTCAGGGACAAAGAAAGCATGGCAGGAGCAAATAGAATCACTCTAAAAAACCACACATCTCAAAGTCCACTTCCAGTGACATGCTTCCTGTGGCTAGATTTACCTCCTAAATTTCCACAATCTTCCCAAGGTACCCCCAACTGGGGATTAAGTATTCAAACATAGGAATCCATGGGGGTGCATTTTACATAAAATTACAATAAATAATCACAATGTATTTCTTTTTTGTCTTCTCTATCATCCATATTTGAAATGTTGATGGATCCAATGTTGAGCAAATGTTATGCAGGTGACCACAGCCTTTGTCAGGTCATGAATGCAACGCCCACTCCATGACTGGAAAACAACATTCTAAAGCCCTTGTCCCTACCCTCTCCTCTCCTCTTACATGCTTCCCCCTCTTCTGCAGTGTTCCTTGATGGGTGAGATAGAGATGTCTCAGAACTGAACCCTCAACAGTCTTTTATTCTCATCACTTTGACAAGTTTTGATTCTCCCTATCAACTGCTGAAAGAAGCCTCTTTGACCAAAGGTGAGATCAGCACAAATCTATGGGCACAAACATAATGTAAACATTAGAGGGTAAGACATAACCATCTAGCAGAAAAACAGTAATACCCCTCTGGGATATAAGATCTTCCCAGTCATAGACTTGACTAGGTTTTCAGTACAGACGTTGTTGCAGTCAGCTTTTTAGTTGCTGCC
>PVHP010005985.1:38172-62530 GCA_004024765.1 Zapus hudsonius
AGAACCCAAACAAAAGCGGCTTGTAGAGGAATGGGTTTATTTGGCTTACGGACTCGAGGGGAGACTCCATTCTGGCAGGGAAAATGATGGCATGAGCAGAGGGCTGGACATCACCTCTGCCACAGCACTGCAAACAGCGGCAGGAAGGTGTGCCAAACTCTGGCAAGGGGAAGCTGGCTTATAACCCCATAAGCCCGCCTCTGACAACACAGCTTCATCAAGGTTGTAAAACCCAAACTGCCATCAGCTGAGGATAGATCTATCAGAACACATTCATTTGTTTGTGGGGGACACCTGTATCAAACCATGACAGACGTGAATTCCCTCCTATGGAACAGGCCTCATATCCAGTCAGTTACCCCTTTAACGTGATACTATTACATTCATGGGCATATCCGGCCTGTCTGGGTAGCTGGAGGGATTCACTGCTGGGTAAAACTGTTGATGACTTCTCTGCTAGTATCCTGTTTTGCACTTTCCAGAACAATGGGGCTTCCAGCTTTGTTCCCACTTGATTTCTTAGTGCCCTGTAAATAACACACGTGAGTCTTCAGCAAGAGGGTCTTACCATCTAGTTTTAGGGAAACCAAGAGCCTTGGGAAAAGCCTGCTTTGGGGGTCTCAGGGCTTCTCTGACCAACAACTAATGGAAAGGTCTCACCCCTCTGGCACTGGGATTTTCCTGGAACCGTCTATGGCTTTAGAAAACAGCATTACCCCCTCCACAGTGTACTTCTGTCCAAACTCACTCTCTCTCTCTTTTAAAGAAGTAAAGATGAAATCTTAGCTCTACAGTAAGACAAGAGAAAGAAAGAAAAGGGAAAAAAATTGGAAGGGAAGAAGTCAAACGAACCCTATTCATAGATGACATGATTCTATACATGAGAAGCAAACATTTTTGAAATTATATTTTTAATTAACTAACAAAGAAGTAGGTTTCCCTATGGGTTCTTCACAACTTTTCAGTTTTGGTTAACCCTTACCACCCCAGCCCACCTTCATCCCCCTCCCAGACCCCACTTAAACCTTCCCACACCTCTACTTACAGATCTGCTCTCCCCTCCTCTCAAGCCCTGCTTCTCATGGCTCCTTTACTAATATGCTTCTTATCACAATTCTTCAGCCTTTAGAAGTCAGGTGACACATAGCCATGTTTCACAATACATTTTAAATTGTATGTTATGTCCAGAAGTTCTCTTTTCTTTGAGTGAAATTTATATTTTTTTCTATAAAATTTCCTTAAATCGAATAACTTCAAATTCCTAGATACTTCTTTATTTGTTTTTGTTTATTTTACTTCTATCACTGAGGACATATTCCTCTTTGGCCTTTTCCCAGGGAGGGGTGGGTCCTTGGTAGCAGACAGGTTGCATTACCTAAAAGCATGTTTACTTCTGCCTCCCTTTCCATAAATTCTGGGTCCCTTTTTTTTTTATAAAACAACAAAAACTTTATTTTAGAATTTCTAAATTTGAGATGTGCCCTCTTACTTTTCAATTTGACTTTCTTCCCTGCTGCCTTCCATGAACTAGAATTAAACATCAGATTATGTCTGAGGAGTTTGTTTAGAATTATAAAGAGGACATTTTCTTTCTTGTACTTCTTCATTCCTCGTTTTTCTAAGTATGCTTTATGTGCAAAGATAGTATAGCTTCGTGACCGTTTCTTCCTTCCTTCCTTTTAATCTGCTTTCTGATTTTGCAAATAATTATGCTATGGTGGCTTCTCTATGAGCAGTGTAGCTTATGATGAGGATGGGACGGGGTCTGGGGCAGAATGACAAATTTGCACTGAGGTCATTGAATCCAGTACAGGCAAGCGGCATGTTATTTGTCTAAGCTCTGAGCATCCTGATGGGCTCTCTATCGTTTCCTCGCCAGAACTGACCCACATTACTGGCTTTGCTTATTTGCCGGGATGGAAGCTGGATCACTTGAGGAAGCTGTGCTATGCTGGTTAATTTCACAGATACCAGGCAAATCACAGGCTGAAATATGACTTGGTATGGATATTTACTTGCATCTTGGCTGAATATCCAGCTGTAGCCAGAAATCTAGAAATTTAATTTTGACACTGAAAGTCATTCAATTTGTTGAGAAACTGGTTCACACCAGTCCTGACAAGCTTTGTCCCCTTTTCTGCTGCAGCAAGGCCAGCTCTGTATGTGGACAAGTGATAGACTGTTTATCTTGTACCCAGGTTCTGACTCAGGAGTTTGGCTATGTTGCTCTCAAGGAAACACAAGTGACCCACTTCTGCCTCTTGGATATTATTGGTGGCTTTATCATCTTGAAATGTTTGCCTCCATTTTTTTCCTGACTGTGTAAATCACACCTGTTGTTTAAACGAAAAGTATCAGAAGCCTCACTGACTATGAAGTCAGCAGTCCTTTGTTCTGATAGACCTGTATGGTGCCATGTTCTATTATATATTATCTACCTGTTTCCACTGTGCTTAATCTTTGCCACTGGATTTTAAGCTCTTCAAGACCAATGGTTCTGCCCTTTTCTGTCTTTGTATGACCAGCAGCTTTCTGGCACAGGGATTTGTTTATAGTAGGTGTGAAATAAATGTGTGATATCGTGTGATTTATGAACATACCCTCTAATGCAAGACTTATGGTGTTCATTGACTGGGTGTTGGGTATCACCTCCCCCACCCTCACCCTTTTCTCCAAGTTATCCTCTTGGCCTGGGCCAGCTGAAGCTGTAGAAAGTAGATAAATCACCCAACTCCTAGGTCAGACAGCTCAGAGACAAATGAACACAGCAGGTCTTTGCCACTGTAATGATGCAGTGGCTGTACTGTTTGCCAGTTTCTGGACAGCAACAGATTGCCTCCCTTCTCTTAACTTTAATTTCATTTCTCATCAGCCCAAACTTGCACTTGTTATGTTCCAACTGCCCCCACACCCCACTCTGCTCATGTCGGTGTTTCCTTAACTAACATTTTTATGGCCTGAAAATCAATTCTGTACTGGATATAAAGACATTCTCTATCTTCAGCCTGTGTTTCAGTACTGGCCCAGTGTTGAGGCTTGGAACTCATTCGCAGGCTTCTGGTCTCCGATTCCTCTTCATTTGATCTTAGATATGGGTTGATGTTTATGAAAGATACTTTCTCTTGCTCTGTTTTTATAGACTTATTCCAAGGTAATGGAACCTATGGAACTGTGAAACTGAAAAGATATTATGAGCCTCATTTATTTTACCCCATTCAATTTGAAGAGTCTGAAAGACAGGAGAAATTCTGGGAGCAGAGCAGGATGTATAGACAAGGTTTCATGGATGATGCTCAATGGCCCGGCTTGGAGTTGTACGCTGACTCAGTATCCCCATTCAGGTTACTTGACAGCATCTTTTCTAATGCCAGGTACACAGGTCTTTATGTTCAGCACCACGGACAGAGGAGAGCAAACCAGGGAAAGACAGGCAGACAGCTCAGTACATACAAAGGGGTTACAGTCACTCTAGAATATGGTCTTATTTAGAGAAAACTCATGAATAACACCTTTTCTGTCCTGTGCCATCACTGAGTTGAAGTGGCATTTAATAAAGTAAAACATACCTGAATAATAGTCAATATTAAGATTATCACAAATAGAATTTTGAAAATTGAATGACATAATTAAGTAGAATACTGGACAGAGACTACACATGAAGTAAATTCTGGCTTCACTCTCATCTCTCCTCTTTAATGTCTGAGGTCATCTCTTTTTTCCTTTGCATTGAGCCTTGCCTTCTAAGTACCCCTGGGAGGGTATACATTTATACCTGAGTATGTTTTCATCAATTCATTGCTTACTGACAGATAGGGAAGCATTGGAATTCTGGGTGCTCTAACATAGGAGAGGGGACAGGAAAGGAAGGGTAGAAGATTCTTACACTGCTTTCTGATTTGGTTGAAGATAATTATAATTTAGGGAACCAAGTGATAGCAATCCTATTTATGATGCTTTGAAAGATCTTGTCTGGTCATGCAACAGTGCTGTGGGCATGTTGGGATTGTTGCACGATGCTCTAGACTCTGCTGCAGAGTAGTTAGGGACTCATATAATGTGACTCAAACTCCAGGAACTCATCTTCATGGCCTATGGAAATTCTGCCTATAAAAAGGATATTTATTCATGTATTGCAACATCAATTAATTGATAGTCAGTGATCATTTCTTGATCATTTCTTGTGTCTAGGCACAAATGATTATAGAAGAAAAAGATGATTTAGACTGAGGCTTGCCATCAAATGTTTTGTTTGAAGTGTATCATGTGCTTTGACCATATACACTGCTCTGTGGCCTCCCCCCTGTCCCCTTCCACCAGTCCTCTAGCCCCCTTCCTCCCCCCCAGATGATCTCAGGTCTGCTTTCATATTTCATATATATGATTATATAATTTTATGCATCTACATAAAATCTATGATTCATAGGGACAGAAAGCATGTGGTATTTGTCCTTTTGTGTCTAGCTTATTTTATATATTATGGTTTCTAGTTGTACCTGTTTTCCAGCAAACAACATAACAGACCTTAAATAGATCAGGACACTCAGCTGTCTTGCTAGCCTGGACACACTCAGAGGGTATACAGTAGGATGAACCAGTGTAAAGCACCAACAGAGAGGGGTTGAATTTGGAGAGGAACTTTGTCCAGCACTTGAGACAGGTACCTTCAAGCAGCCATCTTTATTAAAGACAGTGTGAGTCATCATTGTGTGAAATGTGACATCCTAGAAATAATCTGTCTTTTCAAAAAGAGAGGTTATTTCTCTTATTGATTACATGAATTGATATTTGAGCACTTACTCAAGTAGCAAGGCTCTGCTGGGCTTTGGGGAGACAGCAGCAAGCAAGATAGCTAAAACCCTCAATGGCGGTGGAGGTCACTTAGAGGAACATGTGAGGGCATTTCTGAGGATTCAGTTTCAGAGGTCTCACCATGCTCATCACTCTCGGTGAACTTTAGTGACATGCCTTGGCTCTTGGCCGGGACCTGGGTCAGCTCTCATATCTGTGAGGTTCACAGTCTACTGACCATGTTGAAGAATGGAAGTCTCCACTTCAGGATGTGTGGGTCTCTGTAGGAATTGGCTTCTGCAATTGTTCCTTTTCTGTTGAGTCAAAAAAGTACAATGACAGGTAAGAAGACAGAGATGGCCAAGGCACTAATAGATTCAAAGAAGCTTCTCAGGGCACTGGCTTAATGGATTTTTATTTATATTATTTTAGTATGTGTGTGTGTGTGATGTATGCACATGTATGTGACCTGTAGAGGCTAGAGTGGAACGTTGGGTGCCCCTCACCATGTCTCTCTGTCTGGCCCTATTTTGAGCCAGTCTCCTTTCACTAATTCCCAAGATTTCATTCTCTGGTCTCTGCTCCCAGCAGGACTGGGGACTCAGGTGCATGTGACCACGCCCAGCTCTTCTTATCTGGCATCCTGAGATGTGAACTTGGGCAGTCTTGGGCCCATTCAGGCTCCTGTGCTTGAACTGCTGAGCCATCTCTCAAGCCTCTTAAAGATTTTTACAGATTAATCTCCCCCTTCCCCCAGTTGGGTTTATAGAGTAGGCTGGCATTGGATTGGCTGAATATTGGGAGACAACAGATGCCTGTGAATACCACCTAGAATGACAAGACTCCATCAACTTTGCTTTGGCTGTGAAAGGCTGTATGTAGCCTGTAACTTTCTCTGGTACTTGTTTCATTCTTTCTGCTCCAGCTTTTGGACAGCTCTTATTTTCTTTCAGCGATCCTGTCACTTTGTGCCCAAAGCTGTCAGGCCTTAGTATAACCCGGTACCTATACCCAGCACTTACCTGACACAGTACAGTCTTGCTGTAGCAGATGTGGCACATACAATTCAGCATCTATCAGGGATCGCCTGGCAGCCTGCAGCTCCGATGCGTCCCCAGGCAGGCTGCGCTGAGCGGGGCCTGCTGGCTCTTTTGTTTGCATACAGCAAATTTGAGATGGGCTATCATTAAGCAAATGGGGAGCAGCTGTGCTTGCTGAGAAAGTGCGCTTAGTCAGATCCATGGACATGTCAGAGATTTTTCATTCCTTTCCTTTATTTTGGCAGAGTGTCTGGCTGTAGAGTCTAGAGGCCTCAGGAACATGTGAAACAGCCTTAGATAATGTTCTAGAAGGCCTTCCTTCTGGCTATAGTATCTCTGAGCTGACCTAGTGATCAAGCTTAAATTCCTCAGTTAGATTATGCCTTTGAATTGAATAGGACTTGCCCTGTTTAAACCACACTCCACAAGCATGATCTCATAGGGACATTTTTTTAAAGTGTGAACTGAGGGCTGTAACTTCTTCTGGGAATTAAATAAAGCTGGAAAGGAAACAGATGAGGAAACTAAGCCTCCTGTGAGAGTCCCCTCACCTGGAGGATACCAGGGAGGAGAATTCTTTTGCTTTGTGTGTATTTCTCCATCTAATCATTTATGCAAATGAGTTATTTTCAGGTGCTGTAATAGTACTGTTTTGAACACTCACTTATGTGTGTTTGCATGAAGACAAGCATACATTTCTTTTAGTTGTGTATTTGGGGGTGAAATTTTGACACATTTTATAGGCTATGCAATTCTTCAACATTAATGGATCATGCTAACTGGTTTTTCAGAGAAATTGTCTTTCTGCACACCCCTCCCTGTGCAGACGAGGTGAAGTTACTCCTCGTCCTTGCCAAGATTTGGTATTACCTTTCTTTCCAATTTTATCTATTTGGAAAGTTGTGTGGTGACATTGCATTCCCAAGTGCCCTTGTCATGCGCCAATTGGTTTTTTGTGAAGTGGCCGTTCAGGCTGCTCACATTTTTGTGGGGCACGTGTCTTGCTTTTGTGTACACATCTAGATATAAATTGTGTGTCAGAGAGGTGGATCTAAAATCTCCTCTCAGTCTGTGACTTGCCTTTTTATCCTTTTGATGGTAACTTGTACTGAACAGAAGTTCTTAATTTTAATGTAGTCAAACATCAATCTTTTCTTCTGAGGATTAGTGCTTTTAATATCCTATCTAAAAAGCTTTATTCCAAGGTCATGAAAATATTCTCCTGATTTCTTAGAAACATTATTGTTTTATCATTCATACTTAGATCTACGATCCATCTGGAGTTCTTTTTTGCATAATATAAAGTGGGGCTTTAAATTCTGTTTTTACATCAGGATATATGGTTGATCCAGCACAGCTTGAGAGGAGTGATATTTCTTTCTTTCTTATGCTATTGCAGCACCTTTGCCCTAAGCCAAGTGATTGTATGTGTGCCTGGCTGCTTTTGGATTTTCAATTTTGTTCCATTGGTCTGTTTGTCGACCCCTGTGCCAACACTACGCTCGCTTAATTACCGTGGCTTATGATAGGTGTTGATATCGGATATGTCGATATCAGCCTCTGCTTGGTTGATATTTGCCTCGTTTATCTTTGTCAATCCATTTACTTTCAGCCTTTAAATTTTTTTAATCCAACTAGCCCTATGAGATTGCCCAAACCTCCACCATTCCCTCTGATGCTTATCAGTAGTTCTCTACCAGGTATGTGTGTCAAGAATTGGCTATTTCTCCTCATGGGAATGAGCCTGGCTCACCTCTGCTTTCCTTTGCTCAGGGATTTTGGCCCCTCAAATCCTAAATTGATTTCTCTCTCTCCTCCTCCCTCTCTCTCTCTCTCTCTCTCTCTCTCTCTCTCTCTCTCTCTCTCTCTCTCTCTCTCCACACACACACACACACACACACACACACACACACACACACACACACACTTCTAGCTGTTCAGAAGGAGCACAGGTCTGCTCACAAAGTCACAGAGTATCTCCTCATTCTAGAATCCTTGCAGGGAACAGTCATCCTAGAACCCTGCTCTTCAGTTTGTAAATGTAATGGCAGTATGACACTAGAAAATATGTCGATGTAATTTAGCACATTATTAGATGAAAGGAAAATATTATCATGTTAATAAATGTGGGAAAATCATTTGATAAAATTTTATGCTAGTTTATAATAACTTTCTTAGAAAAATAGGAATAGAAAAACTTTCTCAATCTGATAAAATCATTTTAAAATTTATTTTAGCTGATATGTAAAATATTAATGGGGTACTACATGCTATCTCTCTGTATGTATGTATATATCCACATGTATATATATGTATATATCCACACACACACACACACACATATATATATATATGCATCCACATACACACACATACACATATATATATATGCTGTGCAATGTTTAATGTTTAAATCAAGTTAAACACATCATTTTTCTTTACGAATAAAGCATTCAAACTCCTTTCTTCAACATTTTTATAACAAAGAATATGTTTCATCCCACTGTGCAAGAATTGAGTACTATTTCTACTTCTGTCTAACTGGGATAGGATGCATTAATCCACAGTTTCTCACCCTTTCTTCCCCATCCTACTCTCAATTTTTATGAGATAAACTTTTTTACACTTCACACATATATACATCAGGCCATCTCGTACTTTTCTTTCTGTGCCTGGTCTTTTTCACTTAACATAATGATCTCAATAAAAGTCTTAGCATAAAAATCTACAGCACATATTCAACATTTGTCTCCCATTTACATTTGTCTTCAGTAAGATTTAAAACAAGACAGAGATTCTCCCATAAGCATGACAAGACATACATTTAGGGGGCTACAATGATTAAATAATATATATTTATACACATTGTACACAAGACCCTTTCCAACATGTAGACACACACACACACAAAAAAAAAACACATTGTTTAAAAGGGAAGTTGCAGAATGATTACTATTTTCTTAGAAAATCCAGAAAAAAAGGCCAAGAAATTATAATGGCCAGTTATGAAGACACATACTATCATGTTCCAGTGTCCAGGCCATGAGATGACCCTACCTCACTACTAGCTACATCTGGTGGGGAATCTCATGAGCCATGCCAGCAGGCTCACAGTCACAATGCTTGTAGGCCTTCTGCCCCACAAGACAAGGTGAGACCAGACTATTCTGGACATCCCAAAAGGTCTGATAAGATCCCACCATCCTGTGACCAGAATGGTGAGTTTTGATGTCCTCGAATTTGTATGTCTGAAGCCTATCAGAAGAAGATTGTATACCCGAACTTACTAATACATGATATTGGACAGAAGTGCCAAGTAGAGATAGATGGCTACCCTGGAGGAGGGGTGGAAAGAGAAGGCCACAATCCATTATTGAGATCAAAACCAGCTAACAATGTTAGGGAAATAGGAAAAAAAACCAACAAAGAGAAAAGAACTGAGAAAAACTGAGTTCCTTAAGACCATGGACTCCTGGTCTGAACCCAGTAAAGACCGTTTATTTCTCATAAAAAGAGAAACAAGAAAACACATACATAGTGCTCACTTCAGCAGCACATATACTAAAATTGGAATGATACAGAGAAGAACAGCATGGCCCCTGTGCAAAGATGAGAAACAAATCTGTAAAGTGTTCCATATTTTTTGTTTGTATTGTTCAGAAGGCAGCCATGTATAACCCAATTCTACCAACAAGACGTGGGATGATGGCTGACATCCTGACAGGAGATGAACCACCCCTTGCCTATCATCTAGGCCCAAATGAAACATATAATAAAGTATCGAGACAAGCAAGAGACCTATCACTGCAGCAAGTCAGATAGCCCATGAAAGGTCAAGGGAGACAGACACCAATGATACCCAACACAATCCAAAGTAGAAGTCCAGAGACACTTAAGATCTCAACAATAAAGTAGACTTAAAAACTCATCCACCATGATTCAGGAAACTGAGTGGAAGAGGGGGTAGAAAGATTATAAGATAATGGTGGGGGAGAATATCCAGAGACATTGCCCCCTCCCAGCAACAATACAAAAAAGGAGAAAAAACTAGCTACCTTTTGTGTAATTCATAAGCCCCTACTCTGTGGATAGATCCAGTATGCCCACTGAGGAGGATTCCCAGTGGGTTGGGAACAGGGAGAAGGGAAATGGGGGTACCATCACAATATTTAATGTATCTAATTATTGATAATAAAGATATTTAAGCATTAACCCACTGACCCCAGGTGAGGCCAGGTTGAGGACCTGTGCCTTGGCTTCCCACCGGCCCTTGTGTCCTACAATCCCCTGACCCTAGGCAAGGCCAGGTGAAGGAGCTGGACTTGGCTCCCACCAGCCTGTGTGTCCCATGATCCCACCCACTGACCCCAGTTTCCAGGCCAGGTGAGCAAGCTGCTGTGTTGCTACAGACCATCCTGTGCGCCTGGGACTCCACTCATTAACCTAATGACTCCAGGTGAGGCCAGGTTAGGGACATGCTCGTTGGCCTCCGACCGGCCCTTGCACCCAGTGATCTCCTGACCCTAGGCCAGCCTCCAGCCAGCCCTTGTGCTCAGAGACTCTGCCATCTGACCTCTGACCCCAGGTGAGGCAAAGGTAGGGAGCTGTGCCTTGGCTCCTGTCATAGTCAGTCACATACCACTGGGATAAATCTCTAAACCATGCACAGTTTTGGGAAGAAAATATTTATTAAAGTAACAGATCCAGGGGAAGTTTAATAATAAAGAAAAAGTCTGGCCCCCTTTCATAGATCCAAGCAGAGAGAGAGACCCAGCTCCTCCAAAGTAAGCAAGCACACTCCAACTCCAACTAGCAAAACAGCAGGACTGCCAGACTTGAGCTCCAGCCGCTGTTTGCGTATGCATAGCAGGAATTTTACATCCACCTTATAAATACCCTAGGAGGCCAGGCTACGGTGATACCTCCTCCAACCAGGAGGCTGGAGACAAATTTTTAATACACTTTTAAAACTATTGGGGGAAATTCAGTCAAACTACCACAGCTCCCCAGCAACCATGAGTCCTGTGACCCTGCTCACTGATCCTGACTTTTGGTGGGTCCAGCCCCCAGCCTGTTCCTGCTGCTGAAGGTCTGAACAACCCCCACACTGCCTGGCGCCAGAGGAACCAAGCACATGCTAAAGCCTCAACAGTCCTTGTTGCAAACTCATGTGAGGTCCCCGTTCCTGCTGAGGGCCCATGGAAAACCAATCTCTCATCTGAACATGCGCAGGTCACAATGCAAAATGGACACACAGGTGCAATGCCCCACAACAAGTTTGCCTAGCCCCACTTTGAAAGTCTGCAATGAAAATATCAAAGAAAGGACACAGATGCAAACACAGGAGGAGATGACAACATGTTCAGGACATCTCTGCATGGTGTCTATATCCAGATTATTAATGGAAATGGAAGCAAAAATTGATAATATAAGTGAAAATGTGCAGAATCAACTCGCAAGCTTTGCCACCAGGCTTAACATGATGGAGGAAAAACAGATGGACTTTGGTAGAACAGTAAATGAGCTAAAGGCAAACCAGCGATCAAAGGAGCTCAAGAATGAGCTGGCTAAACTAAATGAAGACATAATCAAATACAAGAATGAGTACCAGGAAGCATTAAGTAAGACAACTTTTGAAATGAAAACACAACTCAACAAAGAGATGGAGACCATGCGAAAAGCTCTATTGGAAAACCAAATCAAGTGGAGAAGATTAAAACATCCCTAGAATCCCTCACTGCCAGAGTTAATAACCTGGAAGATAGAACCTCAGACATGGAAGACAAAGCAGAAGAAAGAGATTGGGATAACAGAAACTTGGATAAGTTCAAAAAAGCCTGTGAACAAAATAGAAGGGAACTATGGGACACCTTTAAGAGACCAAACCTCCAGACCATGAGTACCAGAGGGGAAAGAAATCCAGGCCAAAGGCAT
The DNA here is from genome assembly GCA_004024765.1 of Zapus hudsonius. NCBI lineage: Eukaryota > Metazoa > Chordata > Mammalia > Rodentia > Dipodidae > Zapus > Zapus hudsonius. The sequence goes on from PVHP010005985.1 coordinate 49,935, forward strand.
TGAGAACATATTTAACATTTTTTTGAAGAAAATTTCCCCATTCTAGCAAAAGAGAAACTTATCTAGATACAGGAAGTGCACCGAACACCAAACAAGCAGGCCAAAGAAGAAACTCCCCCAGACACATTATAGTAAAAACCCTAAACATTGAAAGGAAGGAGAGGGTTCTAAAAGCAGCAAGACCAAAACAACAAATCACATAAAAAAGCACACCCATCAGAATTACACCAGACTTCTCCACGGAAACTATGAAAGCAAGAGGGCTTGGAATGGCATACTTCAAAGTCTAAATCACTTTGGCTTTCAACCCAAACTATTGTACCCTGCAAAAGTATTCCTCATAATAGATGGAGAAAAGAAAATATTTTCAAGACAATGGCCAGCTCTACAATTATAAGGACACTAAACCAAACCTACAGAAAATTCTCCATAAAATATTCCACACAGAAGAGCCAAGCAACCAATCTAAAGAACCCTCCAGAAGTTGGACACAATAATCAAGCCTAGAAGGGACAAAATAACAAGAGAGGTATCAAATCCCATAAACCCTATACCATGGCAGGGATCAAGTCAAACCTCACAGTTATAACTTTAAATGTTAATGGTCTAAATTCTCCCATAAAAGACACAGGCTTGCAGGATGGAACAAAAATGGATCCTTCCATCTGCTGCCTCCACGAAACCCACCTCACCTCTAAAGACAGGAACCTCCTCAGGGTGAAAGGAAGGAAAACAATCTTCCAAGTTAATGGAAATGAAAAACAAGCAGGAGTTGCTACACTCATATCTGACAAAATAGACTTCAAACAAAAATCAATCCAAAAAGACAATCAAGGACACTTCTTACTCATCACAGGAACAATCCAACAAGAGAATATCACCTTCATAAATACATATGCACCAAATATAGGTGCACTATAGTTCATAAAGCAAAAAATAATGGAAAACAAAACAAAAATAAATTTCAGGTCCATCATAGTTAGAGACTTTAATATGCCACTATCATCTTTAGACAAATCATCCAAACAGATCATCAACAGGAAAATAATAAATCTCAATAACACCATAGATCAACTGGATCTAACAGATTTATACAGAATATTCCATCCCAACTATACAGATAAGAATATACATTCTTCTCAGCAGCTCATGGAAACTTCTCCAAAATAGACCACTTATTAGGATACAAAACATGCCTCAACAAATTTAAGAAGATTGAGGTAGCACCCTGCCTCATATCAGATGGCAATGCATTAAAGCTGGAAATAAATAATGAGAGAAAAAACAGAAACCACACCAACTATTGGAGATTGAACAATGCACTATTCAACAATGAATGGGTCATTCAAGAAATTAAATTGGAAATTGAAAATTCTCTTGAACTAAACAATAATGAAATACATCATACCAGAGCCTATGGGACACAATGAAGGCAGTCCTAAGGGGAAAATGTATAGCATTAAATGTCTTTATAATAAATACAGAGAGATCCCAAATTGACAACCTAACTAACCAGCTAAAGGAATTGGAAAAATTAGAACAATTCAACCCTAGGAGCTCAAGACAGAAAGTAATCATTAAGATCAGAACAGAGATCAGTGAATTAGAAATGGAGAAAACAATTTTAAAAAATCAATGAAAGAAAAAGCTGGTTCTTTGAAAAAATAAACAAGAGTGACAAACCCCTGGCAAATCTAACCAAACAGAAGAAAGAGAAGTCCGAAATCAACAAAATCAAAAATGAAAAGGGAAAGATCACAACGGACACCAATGAAATTGGAAGAATCATCAGGACACACTTCCAAAACCTCTATTCCACAAAATTGGAGAATATGGAAGAAATGAATGAATTCTTGTACACCTACCACCTACCAAACTTATCCCAGAGCAGATAAATCACCTAAATAAACCTATTACATTGATCAAATAAAAAATGTGATCAAAAACCTCCCCAGAAGGAAAAGTCCAGGTCCTGATGGATTCTCCACTGAATTCTACCAAACCTTCATCACAGAATTCAAACCACCCTTCCTGAAGCTTTTTAGAATAATCATAGAACAGGGAACACTTCCAAACTCCTTCTCTGAAGCTTACATCACTCTAATACCAAAACTGGACAAAGATAAATCCAGGAAGGAGAACTATAGACCTATATCCCCAATGAACTTAGATGTAAAAATTCTGAATAAAATCTTTGCAAACCAATTTCAACAACATATTAAAAGTATTATCCACCTTGACCAGGTTGGCTTCATCCCAAGGATGCAGGGTTGGTTTGGCATACAGAAATCAACATAATCTACCATATTAATAAACTTAACCACAAAAACCACATGGTCATCTCAATCGATGCAGAGAAAGCCTTTGACAAAAATCCAACACCACTTCATGATCAAAACACTTGAAAGGCTTGGAATAGAGGGCCTATACCTCAACATAAATAAGGCCATATACAAAATCCCTAAAGCCCAAATAATACTCAATGGGGAAAGACTCAAGGAGTTCCCACTAAATTCAGGAACAAGACAGGGGTGCTCACTCTCACCACTGCTCTTCAGCATAGTCCTAGAAGTTCTAGCCAATGCAATAAGAGAAGAGAAAGGCTACAAATTGGAAAGGAAGAAGTGAAAGTATCCCTTTTCACAGATGACATGATCCTATATATATCCGACCCAAAGGTCAGCACCATCAACCTACTGAAGGTGATTAATACCTTCAGTAAAGTGGTAGGATACAAAATACACAAAATTCAGTAGCCTTCCTGTATGCAAATGACATGTATACAGAAAATGCAGTCAGTGAAATAGTTCCATTTTCAATAGTCACACATAAAACCAAGTGTCTTGGAATAACACTAACCAAGGAGGCAAAAGACTTGTATAATAAAAACATAAAACACTCAAGAAGGAAACTGAGGATGCCGTAAAAAGATGAAAAGATTTTCCATACTCCTGGATAGGTAGAATTAATGTCGTGAAAATATCAATACTTCCAAAAGCTATATACAGATTCAATGCAATACCAATAAAAATACCAGCTTCATTCTTTGCAGACATAGAAAAAAATAATCTCCAAATATATTCAGAGTAGCAAAAGGCCTCAGATATCCAAAACCATCCTTAGTAAAAGAAGCATATCAGGTGGTCTCACCATACCTGAACTAAAGATATACTACAAAGCCATAGTAACAAAAACAGCATGATACTGGCACAAAAATAGACCGACAGAATTGAAGTCCCTGCCATAAGTTCAAACAACTATAGTTACTTCATATTCGACAAAGATGCCAACCATGTTAAATCACTTTAAAGATAGCATCTTTAACAAATAGTGCTTGACAAATTGGATAAATACTTGCAAGAAAATGAAACTAGACCCTCTCCTCTCACCATACTCAAAAATCAACTCCAAATGGATCAAAGACCTCAACATATGACCTGAAACTCTGAAAACCCTGGAAGAAAAAAATTAGGGGAATTCTCTCTGAGATAGGAATAGGGTAAAACTTCCTGAACAAACCTCTGATAGCACAGGAAGTGCACCAATCACTTAACCAATGAGATCTCATCAAGCTAAAAAGCTTCTGTACAGACAAACATACCATACTCAAAGCCAACAGACAGTAGACCAATCACCACAGCAAGTCTGATAACCCATGAAAGGTCAATGGAGACAAACACCAACGATAACCAACACAACCCAGGGCAAAGAACCAGAGATACTTAAGATCTCAACAACAAATCAGACTCAAAACTCACCCACTATGACTGAGAAACTGAGTGGAAGAAGGGGCAAACAGAATGTAAGAGTCATGGTAGGGGAGAATATCCAAAGATATTGCCCCCCTCAGCAACAACATACAAAGGCGGGGAGAAAAAAGAAAAACTGTCTTCTTTGGGTATAGTTCAGAACCCTTTAACCTATGGACAGATCCAGTATGCACATAGAGGAAGGACCCCAGTGGGTAGGGGGCAGAGAGGAGGGAAACGAGGACACATTCACAAGATTTGCTCATACAATGGATATACTTATTCATAATCAAGGTATTAAAATTTAAATAATAATAATATAAATAAAGATATTTTAAAAACACAAACATAATAGGAGACCACCAAGAGAATCCAGCTTTATTTCCAGGAGCAAGAGAGACATTAATCATGTGCTGGAAATAATGAAATTAAAGATACATAGGACACAAATGGAAAAAATCTATTAAAAGAAATAGAAGACTTTTTAACAGAGTAAAAACCATACTGTGTGTATGAATGGGCGCTCATTATGAACAAAATGCACCCTAAAGTAATGTTTGAATAGGTGACATTTCTCCAGGCAATTCAGGTGGCCAGCTGAAGGGAAGCTGCAAGTGACATTTGAAGACAGTGACAAGCAAAAAGTAGAGAAGAGGGAAAAGCAGATTTTACTCATCTTTCATTCAAGCTCCAATAGCCCATTGCAGTGTCTCGGTGACAGTGGAGGACGGAGTACTTGCCAGCAAGACTCGGTGGAGAGGAAGCCAGGGTTTCCATCCCCCTCTCTTGACTTGCTAGTGATGCAGAGTATGGAGGGGCTGTGTACACAGCGAGGGATCTGATCCCCACCCTGCCCTCTACACGAGATGGGAACAAGGATCCAACAACATATGCCGGGGACAGTTCAAGTACATAAGGAGGCACTCAGTTCAGAGCAGGAGAACGTACAGGCTTTCTATGTCCTTTGAGCCTCAACTCTTCAGTGGAGGGCCTTGGTGGAGCCAGGGTTAAGTTGATTCAGTGACTAATTTAATAATTTTGGTGACTTGGGAATCTATTTTAATATTTTATTTATTTATTTGAGAACATAGAGAGAGTTTGAGTTTAACTTAAAAAATCTATGAAGCAGCTATCATAAATGAATAAAAAGTCATAGGTCTCATGTTGCAGAGGATTAGATGAAGAAATCAGCACTTGCTGCACGTCTTTGGCAGAGAAATATGTAAGAAATGAATTATCTCTCCACTCTGTTGATTCAAATTATATTAGCCCAAAGAGATCTAAGCCTAGAGACTGAGATTCCATTCCCCAGTGCCCAAATAAAGCCAGATGCACAAAGTGGCACATGTATCTGGAGTTTGTTTGCAGTGGCTGGAGGCCCTGGTGCCACTTTGTGCATCTGGCTTTATGTGGGCACTGGGGAATTGAATCCCTGTCTCTAGGCTTCGTAGGCAAGTGCCTTAACCACTGAGCTCTCTCCATCCCAGGAATCTACTTTGATCTCCAGTTTTGAAATATACCTCCAAGAGACTATTTGAGTCTTGCCTCTGAGAACAGTAATTCATCTCTCTCAGGAACTTAGGATGATTGTGGCTGGGGCGGACTGTCGTGGTTTGATTCAGGTGTCCCCCAGAAACAAATGAATGTGTTCTGATAGATCGATCCTCAGCTGATGGCAGTTTGGGTTTTACAACCTCGATGAAGCTGTGTTGTCAGGGGAGGGCTTATGGGGTTATAAGCCAGCTTCCCCTTACCAGAGTTTGGCACACCTTCCTGCCGCTGTTTACAGTGCTGTGGCAGAGGTGATGTCCAGCCCTCTGCTCATGCCATCGTTTTCCCTGCCAGAATGGAGTCTCCCCTCGAGTCCGTAAGCCAAATAAACCCATTCCTCCACAAGCCGCTTTTGCTTGGGTTCTTTCTGTGCAGCAACTAGAAAGTTGACCGCAACAGATGATCATCTTAAGAAGGACCCATGAAGGCTTTTCATGGGAATAAGCCTGCCAGCCTGCTAAGAATAAGGAAGGTCCTGTTGGGATTGGATCTCAACATTTCAGGAATACCTTTCTTGGAATCTGATAAAGTCGGCAGCATAAAAGAGTTTCATCATCGCCATATCTCACACATGGAGGTGTGGACCCAGAGACATGAGGCTATGCAAAGAAGAAATGGAGATCTGATATGTTTCCCTGCCTTATTTTCACTTATGAATTAAATATTTATTGAATGCCTATGATGTGTCAAGCCCACTGCTTTGGGGGTATTTCTAACCCTTTAAATCTGCTGTTTATAATACCACTTGGCATTCTTCAAAATAAAAAAAAAGAGATTTTAAGAAATCTCTACACTAATTTCCATATTGGCTACACTAGTAGCTTCTGCCAACAGTGAAGAAGAGTTCCTCTATCCCCACAACCTCTCCAGAACTTGTCATTTGATTTTTTTTTTTTGATGATATCCATTCTGTCTGGAGTAAGAGGGAATCTCAAAGTAGTTTTAATTTGCATTTTCTTGTTGTGATTTTGTTGATTGCCTTTTATTGCTTACATTTTTGAATTCTTTGTATATTCCAGATATTGCTGTCAGATGTAAACTGGCAAAGATTGCCTCTTGACTCAGTTGAGAGTTTCCTAGATTACAATAGCTTTTTATTTAATATCATTTATTGAATATTTGCTTTATTTTCTGGGTAACTTGGGTTCTATTCAGAAAGTCCTTCTTTACACCTGTATCTTGACATGTATCCCTACTTTTTCAGAGTATCAGGTCTTATATTGATGTCTTTGGTCCATTTGGAGTTGATTTCTGTGCAGGGTGAGAGATAAGAATTTAGTTTTATTCTTTTATATGTAGATATCAGTTTTTCCAGTAGCATCATTTGTGAAAAATGCTATCTATATGGCCCAGATATACAATTTCTGGGCACATAGTCTCAGGATACTATATCTCACTATAGAGATACCTACTCATTCATGGCTATTGCTGTTTTTTTTCCCCACAATAACTATGAAATAGAATTAGCCAAGAATCCCATCAATGGATGAATGGATAATAAAGATGTGGCACACATACACAATGGTGTTTTATTGAACATTAAAGAAAAAGGAAATTATGAAACTCACAGGATATGGATGGATCTGGAAAATATACTGTTAGGTAACCCAGGCTCAGATAGATGAAAAACACATGTTCTGTTATATAAAGAGAATTTTGAATTTTGGTAATTTTGATAAAATCACCAGGATAAAAGTGTTTCACTGTGGCCATAGCTTGCACATAGAGGTTTGGAATTTTTAGGTTTGTATGAAGATGGAATAAGAGTAAGAAATCAGGAGGCTAGTGAGGAGCCATGGGTGGGCAGGGGGTGAGGAGAGAGTGCTTAAGGGGAGGAGACATTAGACATACAATCAGAAGCCTGGGATTCTAGGAGTAGGAGGGTTAAAGTGGAGTCAGACAGGGTTGGGGGAGGGCTAACCACAAGAGAATATGCTATGAAAAAGTCAATGGGAACCCACTTTTTGGTTAACTAATTAAAGAATGTAATTAAGAAGACTTTGGGCCGAAACTTCCTATGGGCATGGATAATGGCTGTTATCAGAAGCCAAGAATTGTGATAGGATAACCCCTGTGCAGGGGGGTACCTGCAGTGAGTTGTTGGTCATGGCAGGCTCTCAGCCCCCCAAAACAATACAGGCTATTACCAAGACTCTTGGTTGCCCATCAGAACCAGGTTATAAGATTATATTCCAAAGACATTACATGCTTTGTTTGCAGGACACTGAGATATCTGGAAGTGTTGTCCCTCCTGACTAGCTGTCATATGGCTAGAAAGTGGAAACAGTCCTGCTAGAAGAGAAAAATCATCAACCGGTTTATCAGACTGTGGACCCACCCTGCAAGCTACAAAACCGACTAGCTAGGCAAGAGGTGCCTACTGTTTCAACAGTGACATTACTATTACAGAGTAACAAACTACTGATTCAAGCTAGGGCCCATTCCATGTGACTGAATTCATATCTGGTCCTGAAAACTGATTCAAAACCACATGGTTGGGAAGGTCATAGACCCTAGGGGTTCGTTGACTAAAAGGATGTGTTTTACCCCTTAAGTTGCCTCTCTTTTATGTTTATATGCATAGATGAAAGATTATTGCTGCTCTCACCTTTGGATCAGAGAAGCTTCTTTATGTAGATGGTAGTGATGACCAGTGAGACTCAAAACTCATCAAAGTTCTGAGAATAAGTGAGGTTGGGTGCTCAATACAAAATGAGACATCTTTATCACAGCCTCCAAGACTCAGGAAACATTTCGGAAGGGGCCTAAGGAAGAATGAAAGTGCCAAAGGATGAGGAAGAGTTCTTTGGAACACTATCCTCTACACACGATGTGGCAGTTACTTCGTGATCTCACAGTGGCTGTATTGACCTCATCACCATTCTGACATGGATGATGGAGACAGGCAAAAATGTCATCAAACCAGAAGAAGGATTAAATTGTAAAGATGAGGAGTTCAGTGGAAGCAGAGACAAGAGGGATATTATGATCAAATCACATTATGGCAATAAAAGTGAAAAAAATAAAAAACCTAGAAAAGCCCAAAGAAAATGAAATAGAATTCTACACTTTCACTAAGCAAATATAATCATTGCTAAAAAACACATGGAGGAGAATGTGCGGGTTTGTTTGCCAGTCAAGCTTTTAAGATCGGAAGTTTGGTCTCTTAAATTATGTCTCAGACTCGCTAGTGTTGCCAGTGTTCTCTGTGCATCTTGATGCTCTTCAGATTGTATTCAAAGAATTAAACAAGCTCACAGAGAGCCAAGTAGCAAGACATTTTATTAGAGAGTAAAGCAGAAGTGCAGGAGAGCAGTGGGCCCCTTTCGTCAGTCTGCCCAAGGGCAGCTTGTTGTTGTTTGGGGTCTTTATATGGCATCTAAGAGGGCGAGCTGGTTACCAGGACAGGTAGTTTAGGAAGTTTTCTATTTTAATTGTCGGGCATTTTATTTAATTTTACATAAACTTTTCTCTACTGTGCATGTTGCATCTGATTTTAATGATATACACAATACCCAATTATGCATAGACATAGATGGCTCATAGGAAGTTCCCCCTAAAATTTCACTCAGGGGACACAGCTTGCCTTATGCACATGCACCCAAACGCAGTCCACTCCAGATGAGACCCCTGTCTCCTGATTCCAGATATATCACGGGTCATGTTTGAATAGACACTGGGCCTCCCCGAGCGGTTGCCAAGAGCGATAGTTTATTTCATTGCATGTGCACAGGGGGCATACTTGAAGCTCTGTGCAGGCAGGGGTCTCACCTTGACAACACGTTGCTAGGTGCATTGTCAGGACCAAACACTGCTCAAACGGCGCTCACAGGTTACCGAGTGATTTCCCTATCCTTGCATGCCTTGGTAGTTAGCTCTTTCTTGAAATAAAGTTACTTCTCTAAGATGTTGCTCATGTGTCCCTGGCCCCAAAGACTGGCAGAGGAGGTGGGTACCACTGTTTGGAAGGAAGTGAGTACCACAAATGATGTTAGCCCACCTTGGCTCCCACAGCTTAGCTGGAGGAAAGGGCCTGACTCCTACAGTGAACCAGAAGAATGCCCTTTGCCTGAGAAGGTGCTAAAGCATGTTGCAGCCTCATCTACAGCGGGTACTCACTTCTTGCATAGAAATGTAAGAACTACTGGAAAGTTTAATGATGCTGATTCACTGGAAAGCCAGGCCTGCGTCCTAAAGACTTCATTAGCAGGCAGTGGCAATCCAAGATGGAGGTTGTTGCTAAGTTAGTATGCTAGAATCTTGGGGCAATGAACAATGTGTCAGCCGTATTCTCCTTGCTTATCTGAGCCTGCTTTTGTGCCAGGTGGATACAGAACACATGTACAAACTCTAGGAAATGCCAGGAAGCTGCTTCCTAGTCAGATCAGGGCAGGTGACCGACCTGATGTTATTTTGAATGGGATCCTCTCAGGTGCTGCTGTGGAGAGATGGGGGGACATATTACAGACCGAGGCACTCTCCACTTCATCAATGATATCATATCTGGCTTCAGATCGAGATTCTCCAGTGGACACATTGGTGAAGTATCCACACAGGGGGCAACATGCCAGGGGGAGGAGAAGAGACGTTCCAAGAGGAGCAACTTTATCCCTGGGGAAGTACAGCCCCAAACTGTCTTTCTATTTTTGTTCCCAAAATGCTTTTTCCTTTCTTGCTCTGTCCTGGGTTTAGAGCACATGGGGTGCAGGGCTGTTAATTTTCCTCTACTGAAGCAAATAGTAATCTCTTTTGCAAGTATACATGTGCACAGTGTGCATGTGTGTGGGTACCATGTGTGTGCTTGTTGGTGGAGACAGATATTGAGTGACTTTCTGAATTGCTCTCCATGCTATCTTCTGAGGCAGTCTCTCTCGCTTGAACTCAGATTTGCCTAGTTGGCTAGTCTAACTAGCCAGCTTCTCTAGGAGATTTCCCCACTTCTCCTCCCAAGTGCTGTGACTATAGGAGGAAGGCTTCCACACCCATCTGGCATTTATGTGGGCGCTGGGGATCTGAACTCAGACCCTCACACTTGTGTGATAAACACTTTACCCATTGAACTGTCTTCCCCAGCCACTAAGGAAAGAGAGGAGAAATGAAGTCTGTGTCCACTGTAGCCCCTCTTGAGTCTTGCCACACCATCGTGCTCAGGTTGGCATCAGGGCACTGAGTGCCAAGTCACTGGACTGAGTTGCCAGGGTTAGTGTCCATGGGTAGAAAACTGGGGCTTTCAGGGCCTGCAGCTTGTACACATGTGCATTTCGTTGGCTAAAATCCCAGTTAGTTTGTATATAAGTTGATCTTAGAAAGGGTGTCTTTGTTGTTAAGGCATTAACTATAAAAAATGATACAGCCAAAAGGTTTTAAAACAAAAACAGGAAGATATCAAGATTATAGATGTTGGTAGGGATATGATGGGATTGAGCACTCACCTAAGATTAGAGAGAACACTGAGGGAGGTGGTTAAGCTTTCATGTCATTTTACAGCATTGGGTTTGCTGTCCAAGACTCATAAGGAATCTCCTTACTCTAGATGTAGGCCTCTAGCTTCAGCTATGCTATGGGCTGGTTAGCAGAGGTGCATTGATTAGGCCCTGGAGTCCCAAAAGCAATTTGTTTATGAGTGTGGGTGTGGGTCAATAGAAAAAATAATTCTTGTGTTTTTCCAGTCAATTAGCACATCTTCTGAAGGAGATTAATGTCACACACATAGCCATGACCATTGTCAGTATGTTGTGCAGCTTCTGTCTGAATGCAGAAGTCGAAGGAGACTGAGGAAATGAAATAGAGGAGGTGGTGGAGTTACCCATGAACTCAGTTGACCACCGAGCACAAGAATCTGTTTAAGGCTGAGGTACAGAAAGCCTGGGACCAAGTGCTAAAACTTTCAACTTGGCTTTCAGTTTTGGGGGGCTGACCTGGAGGGATTGATTTTGAAATAAATATTTAGGATCAATTATCAGGAAGTCTTCTGATGAAGACAGTAAGTCAAAGCCAAGTTAAACAAGGAACAAAAAACAGTCTGAATCAATGTGTCAAGTGCATCTTGGGATTCATTTAAAAATTTGCTTTTTAAAAAGAACTATTTACTTCAGCCTTTTAGGGTTGAACCATGCCATTTATAAAGGGGAACTTGATTATGGGTAATTTTGAGCATACAGAAAGGTAGACAGAGCATTTCATTGAACATCCCGGCACTCATAAGTCCTGATTGACCCGCTGAGCCAACCCTCTCCACATCCCCTCCTCCCTACCATATTATTTTGAAACAACTCCCATAAATCACATAATTTCATCTATAAATATTTCAGTGCGTTTCACTTGAAGAAAAAGCATTGCTCCTTTAATAAGCAAGGTAAACCTTATGTTCATCTATCCAAGGGAATGGGGAGATGGGCCATTTGACACGCAAGGTCATACTTAAAGCAATTTTGGCTCTCCTTGGGATCCAGACCCACCAGCCTTTTGAGTTTCCAAATTAGAAATGCAATGATAAACTGAGTATAAAGTGATAAAATGTGCTGTGAGGACCACTCAGTGGGCTCAGCATGGTAAGCCATCCAGGCTATGTTAGCTGGGCCCCTAGCACCAAGCAGCTTGAGCTACTAACTGCAGAGGAGGAAGAAGAGAGAAATGAAGAAGCACTTGTTTGTGCTCTTTCTACTACTACATATGCCCAGCTAGCCTAGGGTGCTGTTCTTACCCCTACTTAGGTCCAGTGGGTTTCCTGGTGCGGAGGCATCTGAAGAGAGCAGAGGGGCCAGGGTTACAGAGGCAATCAAGGACAAGTCATGGATGTCACCCCTGTAAGGTTGCTCCTTTCAGAAGTGGACTTCCTCCCTCTCATTCAGTTTTTAATTTGTGTGTACGTATGCTGTATATGTTGGAGGTCAGATAACCTCAGCGTGTTGGTCTTCTCCTACTTTTTTGGAGACCTGTTCTTTCTGTGGTTTTTCACCCTGGGAAGATCAGACTATCTGGATTGTGAGCCTCAGGACACTTTGAACTTTAATAGACCCTTTTTGCTGGGGATCTGAACTCAGGTTGGCAGGCTTGCAAACTCTTAAACACTAAGGTATCTCTCCAGCCCTCATTTAATTCTTGAATTCCAACTATGAACCATTCTGTGATGGGCCTCCAAGCAGCATTGTTTTAGGATAAACCCCTATGCAGCTTTCAGTGGGACCAGTTTCATCCCAAATTTATGCCTGAAAAATGTGGATGTGCCCACATTTGATCATGGGATGCAAATCCCATTGGATGCTCAAGACCCCATAATGCCTACATGGCCATGGT
>PVHP010005986.1:9169-46175 GCA_004024765.1 Zapus hudsonius
CACACACACACACACACACACACACACACACACACACACACACACACACACATGCTTATTTGCACTCTCCACACAAAAAAGCAAAGAAATAGATCTGAAGTGACTAAAAGGGTCAGGGAGCCTTTCTGTTATAAAAATATATCAGTGCAAAAGTGAAACTTTATAGCTTGACAAATAAGTCTGGAACATTTACCATTTTCCATTCTTATTTTTCTACTTGTCTTCCATTAACAGATGTCCTGGTAGTTATAGAAGCAGAAGTATCATTAATTGTTCCTCAGTCTCCAGGAATCATGACAGCAAATTTGAATTTGTATATGACATATAATTTCCTTCAGCCAAAATCTTCACATGAAGAGAGAATAACAGTCACCACAGAGTGAATCTTTATCCAAAAATGAGGCTCTTCTAAATTGCTCTCCCAAAAAGCTCTCCCACAGAACACCCCCAAATGTGGTCCAGTGGTGTTTGCAGTACTATTTTCCCGACAATACTCAAAACCCAAAGATAGTCATCAGAGATCTACGTGTTTGATCACACATTGACAAAATACTTCCATATGGCAAAAGATGCCATAACCAAGTTATAATAATGCAATGGAGAATATTTTTAAAATACAAAAGACTAATAGCCATCATGTGTGTTGAATTCCAATGTAGTGATGTAATAGACAAATGACCTACTAGAAAATGAATGTGAGGTATGATGAGTTAGTGTACAGAGCAGTAACAGATAGTGCACATTCTTTCTTTCCTGTGTAGAAATCAGGAAATGCACACGCAAACCATAAGAACCATTTCTGACTCACATACGGAAAGATGACGAGATTCCATTACCTATTTCTTTTCATCTGTCTGTACCACGTGTTAATTCCTAGAGCATATAGGGCATTTGTTGGTTGGTGAGGAATATACAACTCATGTTTATTTTTCACATATACTCTTCAAAAGAAGAAGAATATTCTGTATGTCTTGGGTGGCCTTCTGATTTTGATACCCTATATTTTTCAAGCTCCCTGGCCCCATTCCCTTTAGCAGGAAAGTACGATGTCTCATTGATTCAGTCACCTCTGACCTCTGACCCAGAGAGTAGTCCTTCATTGCTGTCCTTGAGAAATCCCAACACCCTGAGCATTTTGTGAGCATAGTGTCTGTGGAGAGGCGGAGCAGTCAGCCACATCACAGCACTAACAACCTCTCCCGCCATCTTCTTTCCTCCTTGCCCACATTCCCAGTTATGTCTTCCTCTACCCTTTCAAAATTCAGGTGATATTTTCCCATTGTGCACACAGCCTTTTAGAAAATGTGATCCAGACCCTCCCCCACTTCTCTGGGGTATTGGCCCACTAGGGAAGCTTTTCTTTCCTGGTTCTGCCTCTATTCCTTCCTTCATCCCAAACGTTGATGTATATGTTGCTCTCCATCTTACTACGCATGCATTGGGAACTTGGAGGCACTTTGATTCAGAACTGTAGACAGAGGTGGCACAGTCAGGCATCAAGAGATGGAACTGCAGCTGGGGAAATGGTCTGTGGGTCAAGTGCTTGCTACACCAGCATGAGCACAAAAGTTCAGATCCCCAGAACCCACTTGAAGCCAGAAGCTGCACTATAGCAACAAAGGTGAGAATGGAGAATTTCCCAGAAATTCATGGGCCAGCTGGCCTGGTGAGCACAGTGGTGATGAACGACCCTGCCTCAAGTAAGGTGGAAGGCAAGGACTGACACACATAGCTTCCCGCTGACCTCAACACACAACACATGTAAATGATGTGTGTATGCTGACACTCATACACATAAACATTCCCTTCTTTCTTTCTTTCTTTCTTTCTTTCTTTCTTTCTTTCTTTCTTTCTTTCTTTCTTTCTTTCTTTCTTTCTTTCTTTCTTTCTTTCTCTCTCTCTCTTTCTTCCTTCCTTCCTTTCTTCTTTCTTTCTTTCTTTCTTTCTTTCTTTCTTTCTTTCTTTCTTTCTTTCTTCCTTCCTTCCTTCCTTCCTTCCTTCTGTCTTTCTTTCTCTCTTTCTTTCTCTCTCTCTCAGAAAAGAAAGCTGAGGTGAAAGCAGCTCAGCCACTATGAGTCCTTGAGCAATCAATCTCCTTCACTTTGTTCTGCTTTGCTTTCTCTGTAACTTCACATGGACAGAGTGTTCCTCTCCACAGAGGCTGTTGTGAGAAATGAATGGGTTGAATATGAAAATTGTGCCCAGTGCTTAGCTCAGTCTACAGTCCCAAAAGACCTCCAGGGATTGTTCACTTCATTGCTACAGACTGTCCTCACCACCCCCAGGCCTTGTGATGCATCACTTTAAACAAGCACTTTAAGAGAAAAGGACACTCACACAGGAACAAGAAGAGAAAAATTACACTGCCATACACCTTCTGCTGATGGGTGCATTCCAGAGTTGCCACCTGGAAAGGGGTCAGTGCAGGACGTGGCGTTTCTTGCAGTGCAAGGGAAGCTGTAAATCAGGGCCCAGACCATAAAGACAAATGTGCACTGGAGCCTCTAGAAAATCATTATCAAGTATTCTACTTTTGCCATTTGGTTACATTTGGGATTTTTATTGGGCATTAATAATTAATTTAAGTAAGAGGTGGGATAAAAGGCTGACTTAACTCCTTCCCTTCCTGCAACTATTCCCAGTAAAGTTTTGTTGGGGCTTCAAAATGTTTCTAACTTTGTCAACTGAGGGAAAATTATGCTATCTAGATGGGCAAACATTTGTATAAGCTTCTCAATCTCAAATACTTGCCCCCAGCTAGTTCATTTTTGATAGTTTTTCCCTCCTTCACCATCAGTGCTGATGGACCCAATATTTACTGTGCAGGTATTGTGCAGCTAATGACGGTCACTGTGGGGTCATGAAGTAATAGCCTCTTCATGTGCAGGAGACAGCACTGTTCCCTATCTTCTGGCTCTTACATTCATTCTGCCCCCTCTTCAGCAATGCTCCCTGAGCCTTGGAAGACACATTAGAGCTGTCTCATGCAGTGCGAGTGCTCCTCAGTCATCTCTTCTCAGGACTTTGCTGAGCTAGAGTCTCCCCAGTATTTGCTGCCAACTGCAGAAAAGCTTCTCTGAACCAATGTGAAAGCCCAGCTAGCTACTTTTCATTATAAATTAAAAGCCCCCAAAGAAGAAGCTTAAAATGAAAATTTGCTTTTTTCTTACCTGACAAAGATTTTAGTTTTTGAGATTGAGTCTATATCACACTGATTCAGTTAGCTCAAGTAGCCAGTAAGCCCTGAGGGTTTGTCTGACTTCCCTTGCAGCTACCTTCACACTGCTGGAATAAAACACCCAACCAAAAGTAGCTGATGGAAGGAGAGAATTTATTTTGGCTCATAGTCTCAAAGGGAAGCTCCATGATGCAGGAGAAAGATGGTATGAGCACAGGCTGGACATCACCTCTGCCATAGCAGGAGAGTGAGCCGAGCACTTGCAGGCTGGGGGCTAAAAAGCATCAAGGTCCACCCCAGCAACACACCTCCTCCAGCAAGGCCCCCCTCCAAAATTGCCATCAGCTGGGGATCAAGCATTAAAACACAGGGGTCCATGGGGGGCACCTAATTCAAACCACCACAATTTCCCAGTGCTGAGACTACAGTGCCTGCTGCCATACCCAGCATTCACATGGTTCTGGTGAACCAGACTCAAGTCCTCCTACTGTGCAGCAGGTACTTTCTCCTCTGAGCCATCTCCTCGACATGAGTCTTTGAGTAGCACAAGTATTTAGACCATAATATAACTTCACTAATATTATATTTTGTTCCAGGAATGTATCAGAAGCTATTTATTTTTAAAAAAATTCTCATCTAGGCAGTGGATTACATATCCTCACTGCTAAGCCTGCTTGCCTTGTTAATATAAGTCAAAGCACATAATCTCCCCCCCCTTTTTTTTCTCTACTTTAGGTTCCAGGTGAAATCCTAAACTTGTTTTAATACTGAGATTTCTTCACCTTCTTCTCCTTTGCTTTACTCAAACACAATAACTTTATCTAATCTAATAGCTTCAATATGTTTTATAATTTTATTTAAGTCATGCAACTGAATAAGAGTGTGCAAAAGGATAAACTTTAAATTATAAATACTTTAGAAATTCTTATACTCTATCAAAACCTCCAGGCCAAATACTAATAAATAATAAGAATATGGAGAAAACCTATAGGAAAATTGTCCATAGTTATCTCATTTTCCATGATTATTTCAGGAAAACTAAATAATTGCAAGAATGGTATATTTTAACCATTATGAAAAATGACATGAACATGTCAGAAAACGAGGCTGGATCATGAAGTAACATTGAGTAGATAAAAGCAGAGACTCCAAATCTGTCTGAATAGTAACAGGGTAGTGGCTGATAGTTTAGAAATACTATTTCTCTGAGTAGACTAAGGCCTACAATAAAGTTATTAAAAAAGATAGCACATAGTTCATGAGATCTGTTCTCATAGTTCTTCCATGAGCAAGTATACGGGAGGTGGCTGAATGATGGAGAGACTATTAGGGTTTAAATGTGTCCCCACATTTATAAGGTGGGGGCTTTGGGAGGTAACTAGGGTTAGATGTAGTCATAAGGACAGGCGTCTGTGCTGGGTCAAGAAGTACAGAGCTAAGTTTTTCCACAGCTTCTCTCACTATGTGATGCTTCTACTGTTATGATGTAGTTAGAAACCCTCCCCCTTCAATATTGGGCTTTCAGCTTGCTAGCAATATAGAACATAAATTTATTTTCCTTATAAATAATTCTATTTTTGTCTTCTTCCTCCACTTCCTCCCCTTCTCCTTTTTTCTTCTATTTTTTAAAAGCCTGTTCTTTTAAATATTTGTTCATTATTTATTTGCAAGCAGAGAGAGAGAGAGAGAGAGGGAGAGAGAGAGAGAAGGGAAACAGAGAGAATGGGTGCGCCAGGACCTCCAGCTGCTGCACACAAACTCCAGATGAATGCACCACTTTGTGCACCTGGCTTTTTGTGGGTACTGGGGAATTGAACTCAGGTTGTTAAGCTCTGCAGGCAAGCTCTTTAACTCCTGAGCCATCTCTCCAGTCCTTGCTTTGTTTTTTTTTTCCAAGGTAGGGTCTCACTCTAGCCCTAGCTCACCTGGAATTCATTATGTAGTCTCAAGGTGGTCTCAAACTCATGGAGTTCCTCCTACCTCCACCTCCCCAGTGCTGGGATTAAAAGCATGCTTAGTTTTTGAGGCAGGGTCTCACTGTATAGACCAATCTGTCCTGGAACTGATGTTTCTCCCACTTCAGCTCCCAAGTGCTGGGATCGCAGGTACATGGCACCATGGCCAGCTCTAGTGGTCTTTCACAGCAACACAAATAGACCAGCATAGGGATCATGAGGAAGACTCACGTCTCAGCCACTGTGCCGTCATATCCATGTGACCTAGTCCAGACACTTCTGTTTCCTGACCTGCAAAATGTGTACAAGGCACCATCTCCAGGGAAGTCAGAACCTGAAGTGAGATGAAAGAAGGGGGTCTGTTCATTATATATTAGTGTCTGCTGAGAAGTAGACTATATCAGTTACTTTTCTTGTTACTGTGACCAAATACCTGACAAGAAGCAACTTAAAGGAAGAAGTTTATCTTGGTTTACAGGGATGCAGGCCATGATGGCCATGCAGGCATGGGAGTAGGGTCAGGAAGCTGCTGGCCACATCATATCCACAGTCAGGAAGCAGACAGTGATCAACGCCTGTGATCAGCTCACTTTTCCCCTAGTATTCCACCTGGGACTCCGGGCTATGGAATGGTGCCATTCACGGTTAAGGCAGGTCGTCCTACTGCAATTAACCTACTCTCTCAAAGGCTTTTCTCCTTGGTGAGTCTAGAGCCAATCAAGTTGACAATCAGAATTAGCCACACACCTCCCTTCCACACAGGTGCCATGTCCTCCAGCAGGATCCAACGATGAATTGTAGCGGGAGGGGAATCAGAAGACAAGGGGCTTCTTTTTTTTTCCCATGTCCAAGATGCCACCCCACCATATATGTCTACTGCTGCTGCGAAGTGCAGGTGCGGTAAAGGAGTATTTGTGGGACTATTAGTCCTGTGGCCCCTTCCTGTGTTCATCTTGCTCTGTGACATGACTACATTCTCAGGCCTTCATTTAGGAGAAGCCAAGAGTGGAAACAAACAGAAATCGAGTTGCCCTTAAATAGAAAAAAAAAAGAAAGAAAGAAAGAAAGAAAGAAAGAAAGAAAGAAAGAAAAACCAAAACAAATGACAACTTGGTAATGCATGAGGTCTGACATCTGCTATAGACACCAAGTCTGTTTCTATTTCTATAATTTCTTCACTCACTTAAGATGGTTCTGCTTTATATATTACCTCAAGTTTGATAACCCCAGCTTTCATATCTCCCTGGATGGCTGGCGCTGTGACATAATGTTTCCTTCTGTTAAATGATTTTTCTTCCCTCTAGCTTCTTCCCAGTTTCTTGACAGTTGGCTATAAATCCAAGTTGATGTTAAGTTTTGTGAATGCTGGCTACGTACTCTCTTTTGCTAATCCAAATCCTTATGGCTCTGCTTACACTCCACGATAAAGTTAGGGATCAATATGAACATTGTGTTTCTTCAGCACCCTTTTCAGACTTCAAGTTAGAATCCAGCACCCTTCTCTGTCCTTTGTGGTACCCACAAGACCTCTTTCATGACACTCATTACTGAGTCTTCTAACTGGCTACCACTCTAGCCTCCCACCTGCCTGGAAGGTTCTGGAAGATAAGTGTGTGTCATGCCTTTCATCTCTCATCCTCGGAGTTCATGCAGTACTTTTCATAGAGTAGTGAATGAAGACTCTGTGACAGAATGGACAGGAAATACCAGTCAGTATGGCTATCTCTGGATGTTTCTTTCAAGTCCTGGTGTAACCTAAGTGTGGGAGGGAAACTTGATGAGTCTGGGTTTAAATTCCTGCTCTGCTATTGACTAGTGATGTAATCCTTGCTAAATCATTTAACATTGTTGCCTTAATGTTCTCCTCTGAGACTTCAGGGTGGAGGTAAGGTGGAGGGGGGAAGTAAAGCAATGAGGTTAGTCATGAGCAATCACTAAAGAGCTTAGCCACATGCAGTCAATTTAGATGTATCTGCACAGAGCTGGACCACGCTCTCCAAAAGAGGTCAGGCAAACTCTCATGATCTCTGAGTGAGCTAGCTACAGTGGCCCCAAATGTCATAGAAATAACTAAGGAATATATTGATATGTTTCAGGGGCAGAAACTGAATTTGTTATATGCTAGCCATCTTTTCCCATCCTACTTTAAGAAGAGAGGTGCTGGGCACCATCTCCTTTGACTGCTCTAGCTCCTCAATCTAAAATGTAATTCACCTGAATGTAGTCTGTTTCCTTGGGATTCCTCCTTCCCTCTCTGCGCATCTCCTCATGACCTCATTCATCAGGACTCACCTACCACCATTTTGCTGGCCCAGTGAGCAGCTCTCCTGGTAGGTTTTGTGTTTCTCTGAGATAGACTATATCCTGTGGCATTTATTTTCTGTGTTTCCTGATCTCCTTTTGCCTTTATAAGAGAGCACGTTGCATTACCATCCAGCCTTGGCCTTGTTGGAAACTTGAGGATCACCCAGTGTCCTCCCTTTCTGCCAGCTCTCATAGCCAATTGTCATCAAATTCCATTCATTTCTCTTCCTCTGGAAACTTCTGTATCCATCCCTTCCCATCCTTCTGCTACTGCCCTTCCTGGTTCTCATTACGGCTCCCTTCAATCTCGTGCTGCTGGAATCTCTACTCTGAGTGTCCACCTTCTGGACTCACCTGTCCCTAATCTGTCCACCATGCACTATATCCAGTGTGACTTTTCTAAAATCTGGGTAGATACATCTTGCGTAAGTCCAATCAGCAAGTCCCATAATGTCCATGTTCCTCATGTGGCACATAAGGTTCCTTCCTCCCTCTCCCCTGACTCTGCCGGCTTTCTCCTACCCTTTAGCCTTGATCCCCAAACATCCCGGATGTTTGCTATGTCTCAGGGCCCCCACTACCAAATTCTTTGTGCCTTAGCTTTGCAGGCTTCCTCACTGTCACACCCTCCTTGGTGGTCTACTTGGTGAGCATGTGCTTATTTTTAGAATTTCATGCCCTTCAGTGACCTGTCCAGCCTCTTGGCTGTATGCCTGCTGCATGCTGGTCAGGTAGCCTAGCCCTTGCTTGACTTTTTGGTTGCAAATTTCTCTTGTTTAAGTAGAACAGGAGTTCCTGAAGAAACTGTGACTTATTTGTTATTTCATTTTTGTGTCTGGCATAGAGCAAAGCATGCAGTGAGCACTTAGTAAATATTGAATGAATGTGTGAGTGAATGTGGTCTCAGGCTTTGTTACTTAATATGTGTATTAGTTACTTTCTCCCTTACTGTGACCAAACACTTGGCAAGCAGCAGCTCAAGGAAGGAAGGGTATATTGGGGCTCATTCTCTGAAGGTATAGTCCAACATGGCAGGTGAGACATGGTAATGGGAGTGGCTGTCAGCTGCGGTAACAGGAATGTAAGGCTGCTTGCTCACATCTGGCAGTTAAGGAGGACTGGCGCAGGACATGTTGGCTTGCTTTCTCCTTCTCCAAAGGTGTGCCTCTTCATTGTCCAAAGAGAGTCTTTAGTAGTGCCAGTATTGCAGGGTCAAATCCAGATAACACCAAGCCCACTGAAGAAATTTATCCTTCCAATTCTGTTTCTCTAGAATCACTCCTGGTACCCCAATCTATATTAGTCGGGGCTCTCCACAGGAATAGAACAGATAGAATGGATAAGTATAATAAAGGTTATTCATTGGATTATCTTATAGGATAGGAGTTTGGGACTTGAGCATTGAGGAACCTGGGAGCTGCTCAGTCCAAGAAACTGGATGCAGGTTGGAGAGCTGGAGAATCCAAAGGCTTCTTAGCCTGTAAGCAGTCCCAACTAGCACCAAAGGCCTGGAGGATTCCCGGAGAGCCCCTGGTCTTCAGCCTCCATTAGAAAGCTAATAAAATTGGTTCCAGTGTTCACAAAGGATAGTGAGAACAGGCTAAATGCATGCATTTGTGAGTAGCAAGCCAGCCAGGCACTGTGTGTTCTTTATATATAGTCCACTGCTAGAAGGGCCACCCACTCTGGAGGAAGGTCTTCCTCAGTTACCCTTCCTGAAAAACGCCTTCACAGACTTCACAAGGGGCATGTGTCTTACCTGAATTTTAATCTGATCAAGTTCACAGCAGAACTTCATGAAAGAAGGGGGCAAAAAGTCTGGTTTAGAGCCCAGCACTGAATCTTCCTTCAGCTAGACTGAAGAAGCCACCAGAGACTTCCATTTCATCTCTGAATAAGGGGGGTTGCAAGGAGTGCCAACAAGTCAAAGGCCAAAAGGAAGAAATAGCCACCAGTGGACACCCATGTCATTAGGAGGATATTTCCATAACAATGCCAGAGGGTGGTACAAAGAACAGGAGATATTGCTAAAATGAAAGGTGGTCACATGCTTATAGCTTTAGCAAGTATAATGTCTACTTTCTTTTGGTAAGTAACTATTCCTGGGAGAAGAGAAAAGAATGGGGGGGAAGTATCTGGGTGAATATGAAAGACAAGCAAACAAATAAAAATGCTGAGCTGTTTACATAGGTGTGGGAGACTGAACTCAGGGTGAATCAAGCTCTCATGTTTGCATGGCAGGCATCTTACCTGGGGAGCCACCTCTCCAACCCCTCAACAACACATGTTTTTATATGAGGCCTTTGGGAGAACAAAAGGTGAACTGATAATTATGAACTGGTTTTGATGTGTGCCAAATGGCTTCTTTCTCAGTCATATATTTGGCTTGAATTATTTGCCTAATTACTTGGGCTCTCAAGTTTGCCCTTGTCAACACAACTAAATAGCAGGGCCTCAGCAGAAACTGAGAGGTTGGAAGAAACCAGCCCTCAGAGCCAATTATAATAATCTGCAGTGTTCTATACATTATAAGTCACTTTTACATCCTTTTAATTAGAGTTGATTCCAAGGTCTGCCAAGAGGGATACAGATGGAAATTTTTTTTTTGGTGGGAGGGGGGAGGGAGGAGAAATTCCAGCAGTCTTTAAAGTCAGTAGAAAAACTGACATTCACGTTTTATTTAAATTTTTTATTTATTTTCAGAGATAAAGAGATGGAGAGAGAGACAGAGAGAGAGAGAGAGAGAGAGAGAGAGAGAGAGAGAGAGAATGGACTGGATGTGCCAGGGCTTCCTGATGCTGCAAACAAACTCAGATTGCATGCACTACATTGTGCATCTGGTTTTAGGTGGATACTGGGGACTCAAACATAGGCCATCTATCTGGCTTTGCAAAAAAGTACGTTAAACACTGAGCCATCTCTCCAGCCTGAAAATGACATTCTTCACTACAGCAAAATAGAGGTGTATCTTCATGAACTTAGATGTTGCTTTGAGTTTTAATTCTGCTGCTATGAATTGAAAGCTCATGTAAGTGGAACTGGTAGTTCTGCCATAACAACACTTCAGTTAACGTGTCCCATCATTCTGCTCTATATACCTTCTTGAAAATGCAAAAAGCAAAAGCTAGAGGACTGGCTGTTTATTTATATCTTGTCTCATCTCATCTATATCTCTTATCCTCTCTCAGGAAAAGTGATTATTGATGTGGTCAAATATAGGGTAGAAAGAAGTACAGTAAGTGAAAAGCTAGGATGCATCAGATCTTGCACTTAGGACTTCATGATCTTGCCCTTATTGAACCTGAGACAAAGAAATAGGAGTTTGTGGGATGGAGAGATGGTTCAGTGGTTAAGGCACTTGTCTCCAAAGCCTAATGACCTGGGTTTGATTCCCCAGTACCCACGTAAAAGCAGATACACAAAGTGGTACATGCATCTGTAATTTGTTTGCAGTAGCTAGAGGCCCTGGAGTGCCCCTCTCTCTCTCTCTCTCTCTCTCTCTCTCTCTCTCTCTCTCTCTCTGCTTGAAAATAGATAAAATATGAAAGAAATATGAGTTTGTAACTCAGGTGGAGATGCTATCTTCAAAAGACTCTTAACTGGATGGAAAATGACATGTGGAGAAATTAGCCTTCTTGTGATGGTTGAAGGCTTAATTCAAATGAAAATCTTATCATCTATAATTGAATATTGTTATTGCTTTAAAGTGAATTCTCTCATTTCTGTGCTGGTTGACATCAGAAAATAGCTCTTGGAAGCAAAAAAAAAAAAAAAACTTAATAGGTATGTAATGCTTATTCTTGGAGCCACAACAAGAAATTATGTGATATAGTACTATTTTTAGTTGTTTTTTTTACCACTTATTAGACATGATATGATATTGTTTTCACAATAAAAGAAATAAATAGGGAGGATTTTTTTCTAGTATGACTAACTAGGGATGGTGATAGTTTATAGCTATCGAGAATACTCTTTGACATTTGTATCATAGATTTAGACTTTACTGTCTTTGGGATTATTTCATGAGAATCCACTTAAAATAAAATACTATTATATCAATTTATGGCAAACCATCTGAAAGTAGCTACTATTTTATAGTCACATGACTCATTATAAAAGGCAGAATAAACTGGGCAAATCTTGAGCCTTTTCTAGGGGAAAACTCTAAATGTCATAATAAAGAGCTCCATTTTCAGGGTGGACCATTTACCTGGTGTTCATTCAGAGATCTGCAAGACATACCCTCCTGGTCTTCTAAGTGATACATCATTAATTTTTTAAGCTTCAAATTTCACAACTCTGAAATGGCAAAACAGCATGCTTGTTGATTCATAAGGCTATTGTGAGTGCATTGCCAAAGTCGTGGCCACATGTTAGCAAAGAAATCAACAAGCAGCGAAGATTCCTTCTTGTTGTTCTTCCTCTCTGTGTTAAATCTTGGAGAAAAGAGGGAAGGGATTCAATTCTGATACAACTTAATTGAAAAACTGTTATTTTGACCTAATTTTTCTGTTTCTATGGCTCCCAAATTAATAAGGCGCTAATTAAGCACCTTAATGGCAGCTAAGCGCATTTATAGGTAATAACTGAGCAATGAAATTGGCATGTAATACATACAATTATAGAGTAATTTGATGTGTCTAAAAATCTTGGAGAAATAACAAAACCCATTCAGATTTAAAAATTAACACAGGATCTTTCCAAAACTTGATTCATACAATTAAGCTTTTTAAAAGTGAATTTCATTATCTAAAACAAACAGATTTTTCTAATGTTCTGTAGACAAAACACCAGCTGATTTAACTAAAAATTTTATTTTTCAGTTACTGTGTGCACTTCCAGCCTGTAGAAATAAGTAATTTTACTGCTATTACTTTCAACTGTTCAGTTTGCTCAGTTTTAATGAATATTTTAGTGTGCATATTCTCACAAGTAATTGCAAAAGGCAATAGCAATAAATATCAAATAGCATAATGCTGCCTAATATAAAATGGTCCTTGTATAACTTTAGGTAGACATTACTCATTACATATCTAATTGTCTCATAACTTTAAAAAGCACCATGCAAAATGACAGGAATCCATAGGTGAGTATTTTTGTGGAAATGTCTTGCCACATCCGGAAGAAGCAGAGCTGGAATTTTATATGAGCCTTTTATTTACTGATAAGGATAACTGAACATGGAGCCCTTCTGTGAAGGCCTCGCCATACGGGAGAAATTACTCCCTTCCATGGCTGATTTGAAATTTATGGTGGTTTTATTTGCAGTAAAAGAAGATCTTTATGACCTGCTGCAACCGCTTGGTATTTTATTATGAAAAATTTTCACAGCTGAAGATACAGGATTCTGCTGGCAATGCACCTCACACATTGCCATGTGTGTGATGGCTGTGGGTGTTTAATAAATACTATTTGCTGATAAGCCCTAATTTAGGCATGACATTTTCTGAATGCTTATGATTCATATACCTCCTTGGTGCTAACAGGCACATTTGGGTTTTGATTTTGTAAAAGTTAAGGAGCCAACTTGGCACCTTAAAAGCAATGCCTCAAATTCTTGCACAAAGTTCCAACTGGAGGGCTTACCAGCAGCCCTCGTTTATATAGAGGGTGCTGGATTATGCGTAGTGTATGCATGTATATGCACACATACGTGTGCCCTGTGTGCACACACGTGGAAGCCAACGGAGAATGTCATATGTCCTCCTTACTTCACTCATCATCCTGTTTCCTTGAGACAGTCTCTCACTCAACCCAGAGCACTGCCATTTTCAGCACTTTTCTTAGTCAGTGAGCCTCATTGAGTCTCTGGTCTCTCGCCCCTCCCCCACCCATCCAAGACTGAAGTTGCAGTCATGTGTGGCCATGGAATAGCACTTTCCCCATCAGGCTTCTTCTGTTCATGGCCATTTACACAGTTGTTATCAATATGGTGCAATATCTGGAGGACAGAGAACTGACTCTTACCATGGAGTCATTAGAAGCATTAACTAATGCAAGGTCCTTCATCAACGTGCACTGAGTGACCACATGGTGAATCCAAATGGCTTTTTCTTTGAAGCACCTGGACCTTGGTTGGATATGGTCAGAGTGTGACTTTTACATGATAAAGGGCATGTGTTGTAATTACCTTCACATTGCTGGGACAAAACACCCAGCCAAGACCAACTGATGGGATGAAAGATTTTATTTTGGCTGATAGTCTTGAGGGGAAACTTCATGATGTCAGGGGAAGGCATGACATGAGAAGAGGCTGGATATCATTCCTGCCATAGCAAGTGAAAAGTAGCATAAGAAAGTGAGCCAAGGTCATGGCAAAAGGGAGCTGGCTATACCACCCTTAAGTCCATCCCCAGAAACACACCTCCTCCAGCAAGGCCCAACCTCTTAAATTTCCACCAGCTGGGGGAACTAAGCATTCAAAATGCATAAGTTTACAAGGAGTGGGGCATCTGATGCAAAGCACCAGAGCAAGAAAAATAACTTTTCTATCTTAACCCCATTTCACTGTACTTTGAAAACTAGGCAAAATTACAGGGCAGATCTTACTAGAATGCATATGCTTCCTTCTGCTTAACCATAACCTCATGGGACCTTTTTGCAAGGAACAGGATTTGCTTCTGTGTTTCTAGCACAGTTCTCATGAATGACTCTGCATTTCCAGAGGCATAACTCATTGCTGTGGAAAGTGTCCATGAAATAGAAGTATTCCATTTCTAAAGGGACTTGGTAGTAAATTTTTTCATAATCATTTTTACATTATATATACAGCAAGTGCTTTAAGGCTCATAAATGCTTCCATGGATCAATGCTGGCTTTATCCAGGCTCTACAACAAAAAGCATTTTCCTAAAGTGTGTATATACTAGTAATGTTTTGAAAAATGCCCTAACAGAGATTGAGGTATAGAATGATATTACCTCATGTCAAAAGACTTCCTGGCTGTCACTATTTGCATTTGATGTTTATGGATACCCTAGATAGGACTTTTCTTCTTTTCAGTAAGGAACACCTATAGAAAATCAAGTAGTATAACATAAAGGTTAAGAGTAATTGATTCAGAAAACGACAACCAAATCTCAAATTCTTCCTTAGCTAATTATAGCATCATTACAGTTTGCCCAGACACTCCAAGTTTTAGCACTGAAAACCCCACATCCAGGGAAACCCTTTGGTTCCTATGCTTATGAGATAATGGTACATTTTGTTCAACTCACTATCTCTCCTTCTCTTCTATAAAATGTGCACAACAATAGTGCATACCATGTGTGGGTGTTCAAGGATCAGTGATTTTTTACACATACAGCTATTAATGGAGTGCTTGACACGTTTATTTTTATTTTTATTTTTTTATTGTCCATAATGAGTTACATTATTTAGTGGGCAAACAATGAGTTGTTATCCCCAATTCCCTGATGCTCCCCTCCCCCATCCCCAACCAGCTGGATATCCTCCTCCGTGGGTCGTCTGGATCAGGTTCTCCTGGCCCTAGTATGTTGTTACTGAGGGGTGCCATGCCTCTGGATAGTCTCCCCCACCACGGCTCTCACAATCTTTCTGCCCCCTCTTCCGCACAGTTCCCTGAGTTGTGGTGGATGAGTATTAAGGCTGCTTTATTGTTGTGAGCTTAGGGGTCTTTGTGTCAAAAATCATTGGTTTCTGTCTCACTGGCTTATCCTGTGTTGAATGAATGGCTGTGGCTGTGGGTCCCATTGTTCATCCCATCATTCTCTGTGGGGTTCCATATGGATCCTCCACGATATGACTGTGGTGGCTCCTCTCTTGCCAGGATCTCAGCTATCAGCCTACGGTGGGTTGGTAGGGTTAGATGGGCCCCAGCTCTCTTACTGCATCCTGAAAAACACAAACATAATCTCCATCAGAGAGTGAGGTCAGTGTAGGTTAACAAATACACACAATTCTGGATTACCTAGATTCTATTTTTAGTAGCCTCCCCGTCAATCGTTCCCATAGTGCATCTTGTCTTGGTGCCTATTGCCCTGCATCCCAAGTTCCAGACAAGGACTCCCCCTCACTAAGTGGAAAATTTGGCCGAATTTGAAAGCTGTTGATTGTCTCCCCCAGACCCAGGCTTCCCCATTCCACAAGTGCTCCTTTCTTGGTTCGCTGTTCTCTCCCATTAGGAGGTGTGGTCAGCTTGACACATTTAAAAATTGAATAAATCCAGCAATAGTCCTCTTTATTATCAGCTGGTATGACTTTTTAAAAGAGACAGACACATGGATTTAAAAGGAACAGAACCGTATTAACCTGTTCATGACTGTGCTTAAGACCCTCAGTCATCCTACAGCTAAGACTCTTCCTTCTTTCCTTGAGCCACAGAGTAGAAACTGGAGTAGAGATTGGGGGAGGGGATATTTAGGTCATTAAACACAATCAAGAGTTCTGTGGCAACAGCAGGCCAAATGGAAAGCCTTGGTGATCCAATGTGCTAGGGTAAGGGCACACCACTACATTGGGCCCAAGCAAGGATAGGACAAAGGACATAAATCCTGATTCTAGCCACTATATTATTGCCATATTTTTAAAAATTACCTTGATGAATGTGGTGATTTGAATGTAACATGTCTCTGATAGACTTATGTGTTTGGGTTCTTGATCCTCAGTTGGTCGCACTGTTTGGGAGGGTGGTGGAGCCTTTAGGAGGTACAGCCTTGCTGAAGGAAGTGGATCACTGAGGGGAGGCCTTAAGGTGTTATCAAACCCCATTTGATATTTTTCAGTTCTCTATTTCCTCCTGCTGGTGGTGCCGGCTGTCTTCTCTTGCCATGCTTTTCCAGCCATGACGAAACATCCCTTCAAAACTGTAAACTGAAATAAACCCTGTCCTTCTGTAAGCTGATTTGGTCAGGTATTTTGTCCAAGCAATAAGAAGATAAGAGTTACAGCATGTATAACTGTTATGAGGGCCTCTCTTTATTTGGCCTAAGGAAAGTAAGATGAAGAAAGTCATGGGAAAACAACCGATTGTTCAATCAAGTGGACCACACTAGGGAGACAGATGATGAGCCCCTTCTTGCTTTGAAGTATCTCACTCAGTGATTGGTGATATATTGGGTGAGCAAAATTAAATAAGTAAACATTGGAAAGTATCACTGTGATATCTCATCATTAGGTTCGGCTTCTCTTCATGTTGTATATAATATTATCATATACCTGCTTTTGAGTTTCCATTTGTTAGTGGCTGGCATGTTGAGATACCAAATACCTAGTTTGGTGACCTGCCCATAACAACCACTGAGCAGGTGCTATGGCCTTCTATTTCTTCTAGACAGCAAGAAAAATCCCATATGTACAATATAAAAAAGATGCTAAGAAGCAATACTGGAACTACTATCTTGCCATTCAGAGAAGAAATCCAAAGCATTTTCAGTTATATAATTCCCTGAAACAGCATCATTTAAAACATCAGCTCTCTCTGGGATCATCTGACAATTGCCAGCAGCTAATAGGCAGTGGGGCAGCTCGGTTTTAATTCTTCCTGCCCAAAATGTAAGAACATTACTTTGCCAACTGATAGGTAAATAAAAAATAACATATTGAATAATATATGTGTGCATGGATTAAAAATAACAGAACTAAAGATAAAACATGTGGTATACATCGACTCTGGCCCGTTCCAACACTCTAAAGAAAAGAAAAATTGATTCCGTTTTCTTTCCAGCTACTCTTTTCATGAAGCGTTTATTTTGAAGACCACTTTGTGTCAAGGAACAGATAAAATTTGAGCTAATTGTTAACCAAATTTTAAAAATACTCAAAGCGAATTGACTTTTGTTTGTGGCACAACCAGGACAAGGCAAAAGCACCGGGAGCCATGGTCAGAGGAGTGGAAGCTCCTGCCATGGCCTAGAGAGGCTTTTTAAAGGAATTTTTAAAGCCATGAGAATTCAATGTTCAAATTGAATTTTTGACATTAGTAATTTGTTACCAGTTCCTTTCCAAAACACATTTGGTTTTGGTTTCTGCTTACATTTTGTAAAATTCTGCTGGAAAAAGAAAAACAAAAGTATTTCTTATAGATTCATTGTAGTTTTATCCAGACCATTTATTCATGTACTAATTTGTTTATATCTTCCATTTTGCCCTCAAACATAACTGATTCACTTCAGACTAGCTAAAACAGATGGCTATGAATTGATGTTCAAAGTTTAGATATGGAAATTCTGATCACTTTCCAAATGTGTTTTGCTGAACAAGTGTCAACCTTCTGTCTTTGGAGATTCAGCATCTATAGCATACAGAAATCTACATTCATCAAGGTCAAGCTCAACATGGTGGTACATACCTATAATCCCAGTCCTTTGGAAGCTGAGGCAGGAGAATTGACAGTTGGAGGCTACAAGGCTTACCTAAGGAAACACTGCTTCAAAAACAAAACAAACTGTATCACTGCAAAGAGCTCAGATCTCTTCACTTCTCCAAACCTTCCTGAAGCAGGCACACCTTGCAGTAAAAGCACTTTCTGTTGATTCTTCCTCTAGCCTAAGAATTTCCTCTATCTGGAGACTAACTCCAAGCTACTCTTAAATGCAAGTCCTGGCAGATGGACACTACTGGTTCATATCTACTTGAGCACCTCCTTTTTTAGCTCTGGTATTGTTGAATTATGCAATTTTTGCTGTTTTTCCTAGTTCTTCCAGTTTGCCATAAAGATTTAACACAATGAAGACATTTTTCTAAGCCACTTAAAAATACTGCATAGGAAAGTAAAAGGGCATTTTCAAATGTTTACATTGCATAAAGAAGTCACATTGAGGGGCTGGAGAGATGGCTCAGTGGTTAAAGATTCTTGCTTGCAAAGCCTGTTGGTCCATGTTTGACTCCCCAGTATGCCCATAATGCCAGATGCACAAAGTAGAACAGCCATCTGGAGTTTGTTTGCAATGGCAGGAGGCCTTGGTGTGCCCATACTCACTGTCTGTCTGACTCTCTGTCTCGCAAATAAATACATAAATAAATAAATAATAAATAAATAAATAAATAATTTTTTTAAAAAAAAGAAGTCACAAGCATCAAGGATATTCATCGCATTATTGTTTATAATAACAAAACTAACCACTGGCAACTGAAGTGTTCAGGATAAGGACAATGCTTAAATAAATTTTAAAACATCCTTTCCATGGAATATTGACTTTTGAGGGTTTTTTTGTTTGTTTGTTTTTTGAGGTAGAGTCTCACTCCAGCCCAAATTGACCTGAAATTTACTATGTAATTTCAGGGTGGCCTCAAACTCACCTTGATCCTCCGACCTTTGTATCTGATGATGCCTGGATGACTTTTGAAATTTTTATGGTAGATTTTATATACTTAAATTGAAGTAAAATTCTGGATAATAGAGGCGGTAAAACATAGATTTTAAAGACAATAACCCTTTCATGTAGAAAATAATAAGATGTCTATAATTCCCCCCAAAAGTGTATTATTTCTGAGGAATGGGGATGGGTCTTTATTTGTTAAGTTATGTGCTTCCATTTGGAACTATATTGATGATCATTTTTAAAACCCTAGAAATTAACTTAACATCCTCAATGCTTCTATGTGGGCAGTTATTACTGGACTAGTCACTTGGATCACCTTTATGCTATAGTTTGAAATACTCATGGGACCTTTGTTCTCTGCCATCTTTAATACTGTCTCCATGATCCTGGCCTCTCCACTTGGTCTGAGTTCCCAGCACCTCCCAAAGCTCTCCTGCTGCAATCTGGATTCCTTTGCTCTTAGCTCTGCTTTCCAAACAATGCCCACTGCTTCCCTACCTATCTATCATCTCTTCAAAGCCCCAGCGCAAGTTTCACTTTCTTCAGGGTGAGCGGGCCTTCTCCTTACTCCTAAAATTTACTGCTATTTTTATTGATCAACTTGTAGCCTATATTGGGAAAATGCAATGTCTTAATGAACTCCTTAAAATGTGCAGTTTATTGAAAATTTGCATTGTTGTTAGAAGTGTGTGTGTGTGTGTGTGTGTGTGTGTGTGTGTGTGTGTGTGTGTTAAAGTTCCTGCTTATAAGCAACTGGTCTTATCTTTCTGAGGGTAAAAGAAAAGAAAGTAGGAAAAAAAGAAATTTTGTTGTAGACTCTGTTTAAACACTGAGAGCCACTAGGATCCATATTCCCAAGCTCTGACACATTAATGGCTGAGTTATTGTCCTGTTATAAGCACAGTTTACCTTGGCCCATAGATCAGACAGCTGAGAGGAGCAAACTGAATCATGTTGTTGGTAAAGGACATTAAGCTTTCTTGTCACTTTCCCTGGTTAGTATAACTTCCCCAGAGCCTATTTTCTGTACACCTAGTAGGATAAATTTTTTACATCATATAGACTGTTTTTTTTTAAGTGCTGGGGATGGAATCTACGGTCTTCCACATGGTAAGCAAGCACTCAGACACTGAGCTATATTCTTATCTTAACTATATTTTTATT
Organism: Zapus hudsonius; assembly: GCA_004024765.1. Classification (NCBI taxonomy): domain Eukaryota; kingdom Metazoa; phylum Chordata; class Mammalia; order Rodentia; family Dipodidae; genus Zapus; species Zapus hudsonius. The sequence continues at coordinate 29,052 of PVHP010005986.1, forward strand.
TTGAGAACATATGAGAAAGAGTGTGCGTATTTGTTAGGGAAAGTGTTTGCCTTTGAAACAAGTGGTATGTGTCTTAAATTCCAGGTTTATGCTAATTTTCCCCAAGATGCTATTCAACCCATTTCTATTTTTATAACCAGCATTTCAACATGAGGTTAGGTTGCAATTAAGAATGCTCAAAGCCCCAAATTAGAATTTCACCTGTCCCATGACTAGCAGAACATGTGAGTTGGATTTTGAAGACATTCACTGTTCAAAAGCAAAGTGATACCTAATGATAATTTATTTAAAAATAAAAGCAGTCTCTTTGCACAGGTACCTTAAAAAGATATTCAACCTATGAGTTTTGAAATCCAAACACATACTTCCTTGTTACAACTGCTTAAGAATTTTTGAAAGCAATGGGCACTGATCAGCTACTAAGTTTACCTTGTGCAGAGATGGGTTCTATTTCACCCTCATTCTTTTCTGTGGTATGACTTCAAAGTCAGAGCCACTTATCTTTGTTTAAGAAGCCTGCCTCCAGTGATCCTTCCAAGCAATTCTAAACACTGCAAATAGCACCAGCTTTGGAGTCCCAGTGCCCTGGATCTGAGTTCTGGTGTTGCCCTGTCTGTCTATATTCCCAAGGGCAATTTTTTTAACCTCTCTAAGCTTCAGTTTGTTCATGAATAGGACTGGAAGTAATCTTTAAGAATGCTGGGCTGGAGCTGGAGAGGTTGTTCAGTGGTTGAGGCATTTTCCTGCAAAGACTAACCACCTGGGTTCAATTCCCCAGCACCCATGTAAGCTAGATGTGCAAAGTGTCCCATGGACCTGAAGTTCATTTGCAGTGGCTTGAGGCCCTAGCATGCCAGTTCTCTCTCTCTCTCTCTCTCTCTCTCTCTCTCTCTCTCTCTCTCTCTCTTTCTCTCTCCCTCTCTCTTCTCTCTCTCTCTGCTTGCAAATTAATTAATACAAATAAATAAATAAAAAGAATGCTGGGCTGGAGAGATAGCTCAGCAGTTAAGGCGCTTGCTTGCAAAGCCCAACAACCCAGGTTAGATTCTTCAGTACCCATAGAAATCCAAATGCACAAAGTGGCACATGCATCTGGGGTTTGTTTGCAGTATCTAGAGACCCTGTTGCATCCATTACCTCTTTTTTCTCTCTGTCTATCTCTCTTCCCTGTCTCTTTCTGATTGCAAATAAAATAAGAACGCAAGAGTTGAGAGTTCATCTGCAGTGGCAAGAGGCTCTGGCATATGCATACTCTCTCTCACTTTCAAATACATATAAATATTTTAAAAAATAAAAAAGGTGGCACATGCCTTTAGTCTCAGCACTTGGGAGGCAGAGGTAGCAGGATTACTTTGAGTTCAAGGTCAGCCTGGATGGCAGAGCGAATTCTAGGTCAGCCTGGGCTAGAGTGGTATCCTACCTTGAAAAAAGAAGCCAACAACAACAAAAAAAACACAAACAAAAATGGAATGCTTCAGCTGGGCATCTACTCTGGAAAACTGAAGTCTTTAAAAGTAAAGAATTAAGGAAATAAATTAGAATTTGATGGGGGAGGAGACAAAAGTTCAATGATGTTTATAATATGTCTGTGTTGCCACTGTCCATTTCATATGCTGCATTGAGGTACTGCGACCAAGAGATTATGACTAAAATTTTATCAACAAATGACAAAGTAGAAAAGTGTTGGGAATGGTCCTTTTTTTCATCCCAAAAGAAATACTTTTTTTTTGCATGGTGGCAAGAACACAGAGCTTTACGTATATGGGAAATGCAGACAGCAGAAGGCATCTCCATTAGGTGAGTGGATTAGAAAATAGAGGCGATGCTTACATAATCCTGTGAATATACAAAACTAACAAATTGTTTGCATTTTCAAACAATGAATTTATGCTATCTGGATTACATAGTACCAAAGGTATTGTTAAAAAAAACAGTGGAAAGTCTATATAGGGTTTTAAGGAACTTTTATTAAGATTTGAGTAAATGCTAAATAATTATTTCTATCTGCCCCCACAAAAAATAATTACCTCCCCAAAGAAGAACACAGAATCATATTTACATGTTTAAATAGTAGGTAGAAAACTAACAAATACAAAATCTAAAATTAAAAAATCCACCTCCCGTCGGAGCCCATCAGAACTTCCACTCTCACCTCAGTACTCTGCAGCTTTCTGCTTTTCAGAGCCCTGCTGAGGACTCTCAGAGCCCAGAGCATCATGGTCTGTTAGATGAGGCTTTTCTGCTCACAGCATTTTTTGCTAAAGTGAAAACTCCCTATGCAAATGCAAACACTAACTCTTCATAGGTGAAAAAATCTTGCTGAGTCATTTTTTAATAAACATGAATTTTTGAGTCCCACAGCTCAGTCTATTATTCTGTCAGACAGGCTTTAAATAAAGTCATGAGTTGGGGAAAGAATAGTTACTCATATTCTTAAACCCCCCAAGTCTGCCATCAGCTTTGTCTTACAGACTTTTGCTAGAGAATGCAGGCTTGTTTCATTTTTATTTTTAAAATATTTACTTATTTGCAAGGGGGAGGATGGGTCTCTTGCCACTGCAAACAAACTCCAGATGCATGCCCCATTTGTGTACCTGGCTTTATGTGGGTGCTGGGGCATTGAACCCAGGCTGTCAGACTTTGCAAGCAAGCACCTTTAATGGCTGAGTCATCTTTCCAGCTCCAAGCTTGTTTTAAAAATGTTTATTCACTCATCACACAGGTAAAACTTGCCAAGAAAAGGTGTGTCTAGATTTCTCAGCTCCCACTTGTCAGCTCAGCCACAGGAGGATATTGCCAAGATGGCACAGAGGCTTCCGGGGCTTCTCTGGCAGACCTACCTTCCACCTGTGTTACAGCCTCCACATTCCCACCCTGCTGACTGCTTAGCACTCAGGAAAGATGAGTGAGTGCCAGGCAAGGAGCCCCTGCCTGACGCCTGAGCCTGCCATCCATCACCTGGGCAGCCTGAGGCATGGGATTCTGGGAAGTGAGGGCAGGTGCACTTCATTCATTGATTCTGACTCTTCAGTCCTGAGTCTTAATAGGAACCTCTCTTCTCAGTGTCATCTTAGTTGTTTTAATGTATTCCCCTCCCTTGAAAACCTTTCTTGGGGCTGAGGAGATGGCTCAGCAGCTAAAGGTACTTGCTCTGCAAGCCTGTGGTCTAAAGCGTGGATCCCAGCGCTCACATAAAGCTGGACACAAAGTGGCACACATGTCTGTAATCCCAGGGTGTCTAAAGCAATGAGAGGTAAGATCAGGCTAAGTAGTCTATCCTTCTCAGAGACAAAATTAGAAGGGAGACCCTACCTCAAACAAAGTGGAAGACCAACACCTGGAGGCTACCTTCTGACCTCCTTACATGTGCACCCCCCACACACTTCATGTACACACGTACACACTATACACACAAATAATTTTAAAATATTTCTTGATTAATCATGAATAATGTTTCCTATGTCTGTTAACAATGGCTCTATGCAAACACTGCTTGGTTTTGCTTCTGTAACTCTAGGAGAAGGTGAGCCAGATGTTTCTCTAATGCGGCATTTCTACCTCTGTGATCAGAAACCCTTCTGTTGTAATTATTCTTTCATTTCTGGCATTCTTCAGGTTCCCATTGCAGAGCAGTAATAGAGGCTGCATTGAATTATAGAAAGATCACCATCAGCTGTGGCCCCACAGCACAACCCCCAGAAGCAAGGGCTCTATTGACTCCCCAAAATTGAGAAAGTCCATCTGTGGATTTTGAACACTCACATGCCTTTCCTGACTGTTGTCTTTTTAAATGTCAACTTTTATGCTCAACATATTTGTTCTTTTGTTCTTATTTAAAAAGTTTATTCATTTATTTATGAGAGAGAGAGAGAGAGAGAGAGAGAGAGAGAGAGAGAGAGAGAGAGAGAGAGAGAGAAAACATACTAGGGCCTCTTGTCACTGCAAATGAACTTCAGATGCATGTGACCCTGAACCTGGCTTGACATGGACACTGGGGAATTGAACCTGGGCTGTCTGGCTTTACAAGCAAGTGTCTTTAACCACTGAACCATCTCTCCAGCCCCAACACATTCTTTCTTATAAGAATCTACGTATGTTTCATGGCTAGAAAGTACTTAATGAAGGTTCTATGAAAGCAAGTGTTGCTTTGCATTCTGGGGGCTTCAGCATCTAAGGCAGGTCTAGAGAGTGATAAAAGTTTGGGTCGTCTACACTAAACTCCTGGGCTGCACTGAGAGCATGCTCTTAGAGATAAAGGACAGATGACAGGCAGTATGTTGCTAATGCCTAGTGTCCTCCTAAAAAGCAGAGATAATGAAGTCCCATTTGAGTGTCTACTGTGTGTCAGGCAAAGATCTAAGTATATCATTTAATCCTCATAATATCCCAGTGAAATGGGCACTGTAATTCCCTTATTTTAAAGGTTGATCAGTGGAGCCTTTCAGAGCCTCATGACTGATCATGGCAGAGCAGCCAGAATTCAAATAGCCTAATCGGTAGGTAACCAGCGTGTAGGATTATGTTATGTTATCTTATCTTATCTTATGTTATGTTAGGACAAGTCAGCCTTAAGAACCGGGATTTCAGGACGGAAGCTTTCCTTGGGAAAAGCCAAACCACCTTCAGCAAGTCATCTTTGCCATCCATTCCTTGGTGCTGCCAGAGAATTAAAAATAGAATAGGCTAAAGGGAAGTGCTCAGCCTTTATGAGATTGCTGGATTTATCTGCCTCATGAGTCATACTTCTGATCTATGACATTAGTAGCTACAAAAGCTCATTTTACCATTTTAACAGCACATGTGACTTAATGCTAATCCTTTCAGTTCATTTTAATCCTTCTTATACTCAGCTTCTAACTAAAACTAGTGACCTATGGTACTCTCAATATTTATATAATACTCTTAATATTTATTATAAGTACTTTCTTGAAATTCACTTATAAATTGAAAACACTCTTTTAAAGGCCTTAGACAACTGAGTAGTCTTTGCCCTCCCTACCCAGATGTGCATCTGTGGGTTCATACATTGATATATATATATGACAAGGCATTACTTAAACCACACTAGACTCAAACTTGCTACATAGCAGAGGATGACTTTGAACTTCTGATCCCCTTTGTCCTCCTCTTGATTGCTGGGGTTACATGCATGAGCCACCATCCCCTCCCACACATTCAACCTTGATGTGCATCTGCTTCCACATAAAGCAGCTTTCTCAACAGCCTGGGAAACAGCCCATGGAGAAATCAGACATTCAAAGAATTCCATATACACCCTGAAAGACTTAAGTCTTTACAAAAGAAAGAATTAAAGGAATTAGCTAGAATTCTATGGGGATAGGGGAAAGAAAGAACTATTAAGGGGCAAGCAAATTTATAATACATAATAAATACACAATAATACAAAAGCCTAAAATTAAAAGGTAAATTCAACATATGAAAATGTGTATTATAGGAACAGAGCACAGATTTTGTAATTATTAACTATACTTTGAAGTCTTGCATTACAGTGAATCACTGCTTTTTTTTTTTTTTCTTTTAGGGCTTGGCTCTCCTCAGAAAACATGTTCACATTCATCTTTTTTATGGTCCTCCCTACCTTGGCCACTGAGGCTCACATACTAATTGCTCTTGGAAGCTTTCACACAGTACATGTATATATCATATATGTGCATATAAACAAGCCATGTCTAGGCTAGATAAGGAAAGTACCTTTAGTGAGTGGACAGGCTTGTATTTAACAGCATAACAATATAGGTTCCTACCTGGGGCAACAGCCTGTGCTCTCTTCTTAATTCCCACATCTGCCAGCTCTGCAGGAAGCACTGACAAGAATTAATTGGCTTTCCTGAGCCTCAAGGCTCAACTCGGCTTCTCAGCTCCAACAATCCCTGCAGGACTCTGCTCTTGCATAATTTTTTACTGTACAAAAGGCTTTGTATTTGCAAGAGCTCCATCTGATAGACGTCATATAAAGGACATATATTTTCAAATTGTAAACTCTTAGGAATCTTTCAGGGTAGTTATCTCAGTGTAAGAAAATGATATATGGCCATCTTCAAATCATTTGGACTATCCATTGTTCTTCTGATAATTCTAGCACAATCCCTTCTAACGTGTGTGAATAAAATAAAATAACATGTTACTTATGCATCTTGGGAAATAACAATTCCAAATGTCTTAATCCAAAATGTGGACTTCCCTAAAATCTAAAATACAGAAAGATCAAACCCTCCAAAATGTAACTTGGAAAATGTAACTTAAAAATTTGTTAAAATTCACTGGTTTCATGTTTGTTATGCCTCTACCAAACAGTTTTTTAAAAAAGGGATTAATTTGAGAAGTATGTTAAAACATAATAGGATACTTCATAGACCACTTTATTCAATAAAATAGGCACATTGTACCATACATATTTTTGCAAGCATAAATTCTGAAGGTATACTAATGATAGTGACAGGGATATAACATCTATGAGAAGACAAATTGTATCCATAAATAAATAGGTCCAAAAGTTAAATACATAGATATGTATCACTTTGGTTGGAAATTATGTGTACCCAGCTTCTCAACTGAACTTCTGTGTCATCTGAAATACTGTGACAAGACAACTATGATGGTTAATTTCAGTTGTCAATTTAACAGAATTTAGAATTGCCATAGAAACAAATTTCTGGACACATCTCTGAGGGATTTTCTATATTGGGTCAACTGAGTAGGGGGACCCACTCTAAATGTGCGCAGAGCCATTCCATGGGCTGAGGGTCCTGATGAGCATCAGGAAACAGCAAGGTGAACACCAGCATTAATTATTATCTGCTTCCTAGTGCAGACACAATGTAACTGGCTGCATCAAGCTCTGCTACCATGACTATCCCTGCCATGACAGACTGTACCCTTGAACTGTGAACCAAAGCAAACCTTTCATTCCTTCAGTTGCTGTTTTCAGGTCTTTTGTGCAATACAACAAGCTAGTTCTTTTGACAGTATTGATCAAACACTATCATAGGAGCTGAGCATGGGAGCTCACACCTGTAATCTCGGCACTTGAGAGGGCCATGAGGATGTAAGCACAGCTTGTATATGAGATTGAGTGCTTCTCTCTCACAGCTTTTCATATTCTTTCTTTGTTATGTATGTTTAGTCTTTTAAGGATAATAGTATCTAAGTGTCCATCTCCTTTCCTAAACTTGGGTAATTAGCTATGATTTTATTGAACATATTTCCTATGCCTTTAGCTTATATTTCTTATACTTCTGCTATATCCATGATTCATAATTTGTTTTATAATGGTATCCCTTAGATTTCACATTTGATTCATACTTTCTTATTATTTTATCATTGACATGTATGAGTTCATGTATAATTCACTTATCTTGTCTAATCTGTAAACTTGACTGAGTTGGTTGGTAAAGCTTTCCACTTAGTTTTTTTTTTAATTTGACTTATTGGGGTTTTCATATCCAAAATTTCAATTTGCTATTTTCCAGTATGTCTATCTCTTTACTGAAGTCCTCTTTCATGTCCTATATTGACTTCCTTATTTTGTTCAGCTGTTTGTTTGTACTTTCTTTTAATTCATTGGGGAATTTATTCATATCCCCATTGATTTCTTTGAACATTCTTATAATCATCATTCTTCTAAATTTATTGTCTGGGATGTCATCAATTCACTTCCATTTGAATCTATTATTATAGAATTGGTAATTTTTATAGGGAGTCATTTTGCCTTGTTTTTCTGTGGGACTTTTGCATCTTATATTTTGTGATTGGCTGGATTTTAAAAAACTTTTTATTGATAGCTTCCAAAATTATAGACCACAAACCATTATGATCCATTCCCTTTTCTCCCTCCCCCATATCTCTTCCCTCTCTCAATTAGTCTCTGTTTTGTTTCAGTGTCATCATCTTTTCCTCCCATTATCAGGCACCATGAAATCATGAATATCAAGGCTGTTTTGTGTCTTGAAGATTGCATTGTAAGCAGTTTTACCCTTCCTTTGGCTCTTACAATCTTGCTGCCACCTCCTCCACCATAGACCCTGAGCCTCAGGAAGTGTGACAGAGATGTCCCAGTGCTGAACACTCCACTGTTGTTTTTTCTCAGCACTATGGTGTCTTTTTATCCCAGTGGTCACCACCATCTGAAAGAGAAGCTTCTCTAGCCAAGAGTGAGAATAGCATTATTATTTGGGTATGCTTATTTTTAAAAAAAAGTGTTTGTAAGGCAGTTTGGTTGGCATAATATATGTATTTAGCCAGACAATAGCAGGTGTTACTCCCCTAGGGCTCATGATCTCCCCACTATAGGGTTTTTACTAGGTCTGCAGTACCAGGCCTGCTTTCCTGTCTGTGGAGTGGGCCATCAGGCCAATTAGAGAGCAGCTTGTTTCCCCCACAATAGATGTGCCTCTATAGCTCCAGTTGGTTCATTTGACCCAGCTGGCCTGTCAAGGTCCAGCTGGCTTGCAAGGTCCACTGCTGTTCACCACTGTTGAATTAGCCACACACTGCTGGGATGAATCTCCAAACCAGGTATAGTTATGGGAGGAAAGGATTTATTGACGCTACAGATCCAGGGGAAGTTCCATAACAGCAAAAGAGGCTGCTTCCCTTTCACAGGTCCAAGCAGAGAGAGAAACTCATCACCAACACCACACACACAATAGCAAGCAGGCAAGAGGCCAAGGGAGAGAAATCTCCTTCCCACTTATATACCCTTAGGGTGAGATCTTACAGCCCTATCCAAGACTTAATGGCTACCCGAGTCTCTGGAATTTCCTTCCTTCACTGCCCACATAGGAAGGGATGTTAGTTTCTAGCTCTACTGACCTTCCTTACATCCTGCTCTCTACTGAGAGGCTGCCTTCCTGTAAACATCCTCAGAGACCCACCCAAGATAATTTAAAAGGTCAAGTTGACAACAAAACCTAACCATCACACTCTCCCATCAGGCTGCATGCATTAGCTGGATTTTTTTATTGTTGTATTGTATTTGTGTGAACATGAGAGTGTGGGTATTCTCCTACCATGGCATGGAGATCAGAGGACAACTTCAGGGTCTCCTCTCACCTTCTATCCTTGTTTGAGACAGGCTCTCTAGTTGTTCACCATGCTATCTGGCTTCAAGCTTCTGGTGGATTCACCCATGTCTGCCTCCCATCTTGCCTGTAGGTGCCCTGGGATTGCAGACACCCACTATAATGCCTGGCTCTACATGAGTTCTGGGAATTTGAATTTAGGTATTCATACTTAGTTGACAAGCACTTTATCCACTGAAACATCTCCTCAGCCTAGTTGTGTATCTTTTGGTCACCTATATTCTTTCAGTAGGACAGAAGTGTCCCATTCCTTCCCTAAGGATTTGAGGTGTGCTCAGCTCTCATACTTAGGACCCTATGTGCAATTTCTAGCACCACTTCAAGAGTAGAATATTAACTACAGAAGCAACCAGAATCATATGGATAAGCCTGCTATGAAAATATAGTTATAACTAAATAAAAACTATCATCCCTTAAATTCTAACCTTGGGGGGAAAATAAACAAGATGCTACTTTGGGATGAGGCCCCACACAGAGTGTGTACTGAGGTATTAATTACAAAGGGTATAAATGGAAAGTAATCAGAGTAAGACTGTTGACTATTATTAGAGCAACAGACAAAAGTAGAAAAGGCAAAAGTAAATAGAAAGAGAGAACAGTAAAGAAGAAGAAAGGAGATAAGCCAGCTCCAGTTAAAGGTAGAATGAAAGGGATAATGAAATTCTATCACACAGTCTAAAACAGTCTCAGTACCTGAAAGGCTGAGACATGGAGATCCCCAGACAGGCTAACTTGTGACTTGTGGGAAAGCAAACCAAGGAGAGAGAACAAGAGAGTGAGGGAGTAAGAGAGAGGGGGAGACAGACAGGGTGAGTGGGAGAAAGAGGAAGAAAGGGAGGAGAGGAAGTGGGAAAGGAGGAAGATGTGGAATTCAAAATTGAAATTAGATAATAGTATTTCTGTCTGTGAGGTCAGCTGTCTCTGAACCTGCTTGCCTTTCCTTCTCTGGCATTTGGGTTGGTGTCTTCTGATGATAGCACCCATTTGGGTATTACACTTCCTATATAGATCTTTTGTTTGTTTGTTTGCCCTACATTCAGAAAATGTGGTTTTTGAACTAAGCAACTGGGTATTTTAATTCAAGGTGTTTTCAGTCTCTGGTACTTGAGAAGACTGTTGGCACACTTTCTGTCAGAATGCATTAGGCCCTAGCACCTTTAAGTACTTACCACTGCCTGCCTGTCTTCTGAGGAGCTGGTGGGTTTCATTCCAGTCCATAGCACAGACCAGACTTCTACCAAGTAGAACACTGTGAATTGACTAATGATATTTTTTCCTCTAGCTAGAGGCATTCTACAAGCCCACTTTGTTGGTTTTATGAGTTGATGATTTAGCCTGGTATAATTTCTGGTTGTGGTATGTGTGTGCCTTTATACATGTGTAAAAATTTATACGTATTTGTATGGTATTGAAACTGTAGGGCTTAATTTATAAAATCCCTCTAAGAATCAGGTAAAAATTCCACTGTTTGTTATATAGTAAATCCTCAGCAAACAAATTTCATTTTCTCCTTCTCTGGCAGCATTTTACAGCAAAGAAAAACAAAAGAGGGTTTTCTTCTCCTCATAATTCATGCATCTGGAGAGCTGGAATGAAAGCCCAAATGACACATTCTGTACACTCAAACTTATGAATTTGTTTTGTCTTAGCACTACTGGTTGAAGGAACTCCTAGTGTAATATTTTAGATATTTAAAAGCAACTATTTCGGCAGAGAGAAGTTAATGAGGAGGGAACCACAGTGCAGGGAAACTGGGGAAATGGAGAAGTAGGTGTATCATTAAGATGATGCTACTTTGGGATGAGGCCCCACACTAGGGGAGCTTCCTTCTTAGTACCTAAGGAAAGGAAATGGGTTGAGTCAATCAAAAAAAATGAGTCCAAAAATGAGCAAAAGGACAGCCAAAAGTTCTCTGGAAGCTTCTCTTAGTTCTGTAAGCCTTCAAGAGCAGCCCCTCTCCAGCTGACTATACCCTACTATCTATTTACAAACCTGGATTCATCTCTATTTCCACTGTTACTTCAAGGGTTATTAAGAGTGTAAATGTAAAGAGAGTTTCTTTTTAATAAAACTGAGCCAAAATATGACACTGTGTGCTGAAAATAAGTTTTCAAGTCTTCTGGGATTTATCCTCAGCATATGTAGTCTTGTGTACACTTCTGAGGTCTGCCTCATAGAAAGTACCAGAGGGGTGAATTATTGAACAGATAAGGAAAATCAGCATGTGGTTATTAGAGGTCCTGAGAAGAAATAGTGCTGTCTCTCCACAAGATGTACTAGCTGGTGGGTTAGGCAGAAGAGAAACCTATAGCCAGATACCTGCTCACAGTCTGCTACTGTTTTGATTGACAGGTATGTCTGCTGTCACCAGTGCCCTGGACCACTCCTTCTCAACACTGAAAGATGGAGAAGGGGCATGTTACACTTCTCTGATTTCTGACATCTGTTACCCATCTCAGGAGGACTCTACATACTTCACTGGAATTCTTCAGAATAAAAACGGCCATGTGATCACTTCAGAGAGTCCTGAGGAGGTGGGGACCCCTGGACCCTCCTTACCTGAAGTGCCTGGGATGGAGCCCCATGGCTTATTGAGTTCTGATTCTGGAATAGAGATGACTCCTGCTGAGTCCACCGAAGTGAACAAGATCCTAGCCGAACCCCTGGACCAGATGAAAGGAGAAGCCTACAAATACATTGACATAACCAGGCCAGAGGAGGTGAAATGTCAGGAGCAGCATCAACCTGAGCTCAAAGATAAAGACTTGGACTTTAAGAATAAGGACACTGAAATCTCCACAAGTTCAGACAGGGTTCATGCACCTCACAAACCAGCCCCTGTGGAGGGAAGGATCATCAAGGACCACTTATTTGAAGAATCAACCTTTGCTCCTTACATTGATGAGCTGTCTGAGGAGCAGCACAGTGCGCCTCTGGTCACTGCCCCCATCAAGATCACGCTGACTGAGATAGAAACTTCTGTTGCAATTCCTACCCATGAGACGACTCCAGAGAAGCAAGACCTCTGTCTGAAGCCAAGTCCTGACACAGTCCCCATGGTCATGGTCTCAGAGCCTGAAGATGACAGCCCAGGATCTGTCACTCCTCCATCTTCTGGAACAGGTAAAGACACTGGTAATTCCTCACTTTGGCAAAACCCAGACTATGGAAATCTGAAGTCGCAAAGCAGTTACTGAGGAATGAAGACTTGTATCCAAGATGCTTGACTTCATGGGTTTAACTGATTTAATTAAGCCTGTGCCTATTGTACATGGCTTGTGATCTTGGATATCCCTTAAAGTCTTACTGGATTTTCTTTGTGATTTTTTTCTGTCTTCAGGGAGGTAGGAATGACACAATGAAAACATTAATATCATCTTGCAGCCTTGCTGCTCAGAGCAGGGAAGTGTCACCTGCTTCAAGGTTGGCTCTCCTCCCTGATGCTCAGCTCTCCTGGAGGCATGCTGTGCTGGGGAGAGCATCTTGGCTGGTCTACCTTGTCCAGGACTGTGAGGAAGTATGTGAGCTTCAGGCTCTTTCAGGGGCTGAACAGACCATGAGAGGAAATCTCCACAAAGGGCAATATTCTCCTCTCCTTCAGTCTCAGCACTACCACTTTCATTTCTTTAGCTCACTGAAATTTTACTTGTAGTTACATTATGAAACTGAAAAATAAGTTTGATTAAAATAACATGGTTCAGAATTCCCTAGACTGTGATCATTCTGAATTTAAACATTCTCCCACTCTGACTCAAGGTACAATGTTAAACCACACTCGGATCCATTCTTGCAAACACAAAAAGGGCCTTTCATACCCTGAGATGAGAGATGAGGCTGGTAGCAGGAGCCTTCTCTGCTCAAGTCTGTGCACCCTGTCTACCCAGCCTGTGCTCTCTGCAACACCATGCATCCTTTCTCTAACTTTTCTATCTCTGCCACGTTGGAGTGCCCATTGGAATCAATATGAAAAGGCTTGTGAGTGGTTTTGTCATCTTCCTTGCCTCTGAGACTAGAATTCTAACCAAAATAGCCTTGGTCAGCATCTCAGGAGGAAGCGCTTACACTGGAGGCTGAAATGGACCCACAGCCTCACAGGGACCATTGGCTCAAATCTGCAGTCCAGGTCCAAGGGCTAGAGAAGAGGAGCTTTGATGAAAGTTGCCTCCCCCTCTTTTGTCTCTAGACTTTAGCATTAAGACTCCCCACCTTCCTGAGGCTACCTCAGATTTGTTCAACTGCAAAGCCCCCAGGCTCCACCACACAAAGATCTTCTGCACCATTTCCCCAATTCTCAAATTCATTCACTTATTCATCTTTCATTCATCCATCCATTCATTCAACATATGTTTTCTACACTTTCTTCTGGTTAGGTGCTCTATAGAGTATTGGGAACGTAGACATTAAAGAAAACACAAATAACAAAAACTAATAGTTGCCCTTGAGAGGGAAAGGTGACCAAGGAGCTGTGCTGTCCCAGTCCAGTCTGTTCTGTGAAAGGGAAACAAATGCTGCAAGAACATCAAAGTCTAACAACATCCCAGTGAAATGGAAATTAGTGTTGGCTCTCAAAGGAGCAATAAGGAATGAACAGGTGGGGCGGAAAGGGGTAGTTTTCCATCCAAAGAAGGCACAAAGACATGGGGCTGTCCAGGGCACAGGAAGTTGCCCAGAAGTTGCTAATTGACAACTTAGGCTCCTGGTGGATCAGTTGTGACTCTTCTCAGCCTACATTATGAAGTAGGAGCTATTTGGGACTCAAAGCCTTCTTATATGCTTTTTGGAATTGCATCATAAAGCCCTTCTATTATCCTATACTATCCATAATAATGATGCTCAATACTCAGAAGATGTAAGCTATATAACCAGCTGTGTTTTACCCAGCACAGTTCACATAGTGATCAGTCCAGAAAAGCTTCAACCAGCCCTCAAGACAGTGAAATGCCCTCGAACACTGAGGTCACTTAAAGGCACATAACCCAAGTTCACAAGGTTGATTAAGACTTAATGCAGGGCCCATAGATTACTAGGGAAACTACACTGTTTTTTCCAGTAACCAAGGCTCACTAGAGCAACCTCAAGAGAAGACACAAAAAAAGTCTAACTCATAGGATATTTGCATCTTGTGGTCTTGGATTGCCCACTGAAAAGGATGAGCTTTGGCCAGTGGTTTTAAGCATTCTAAGTAGAGTTCATTCGTGACATAGAAAGGCCCCTGACCTGGGCACAGTTGTCTCCCATGTTCAGCTCATCTCTTCACACACTCCCCTCATCAAAACTCTTAAGTCATATGATAACAGAAAATGAATGAAAGTAACAGGAACAATAGGACTTGTCTTGCCAGTGAGGTCTTTCTCCTTGTTCCTTTCATCCTCAAATGTTCTCCTGGTCCCTTCCCATCTTCTCCTCAGCCCTGGCATCATGGGACACTCTGCCTGCAGATGGGAAGGTATGGCCTTTATAGCATCGGCTGGTTCCTGGGTCAGTTTACCATCACAGTGCCAATAGATGAGGCAGATGCTGGGATTTCATTTACTCTTACACAGAAACTGAGGAAAGGAAAAGCATTCCAAACAAAAGGAATTCTATTTAGCACTATTTACTAAACAAGGCGATTATCAACTCCTTCTAATTAATAATTAAGAAGAAAATTTCAGTTCGAATAGTTTTAGTCATAGACTCAGATACCTAGGTGAGGAGTCTGATATATTTCCTTCAATTCTGATAGATTATTCCATTTTGTAATGTTCTCTACCATACTTAACCATTTTTATCTTATTAAATAATGTTCACTGAAGTAGAGAGCAAATTACCAGAAATTTCTTTTCAGTTGATATCAGCCATAAAACAAGTAAAATCAATACCTTAATGTCCAAAAAATATATTAAATGTCTTGTTGCATTTTATACATGTTACTGACACTTCAGCCCCAAATTGTTTTAGACACAGTACTGAGAAGCATACTGTTACAGTCTGTCATAGTCACATGTCTCTGGGATGAATCTCCAAACCAGGCACATTTATGGCAGGAAAGGATTTATTAAAGCTACAGATCCAGGGGAAGTTCCATAATGGCAAAAGAAGATGGTCCCCTTTCACAGGTCTAAGCAGAGAGTGGAAGAAGCCATCACCCACACCACACATAAAGAACAGCAAACAGGCAGGGGGGCTAAGGAGAGAATTTCTTCCCCTTATAGAGCCTTAGGGTGGGGTATTGCAACCCTTTTCCGGCCTTAATGGCCTCCCGAGTCTCTGGAATTGATTGCCTTTCTGCACTACCCAAACAGGGAGGGATGTTAATTTCCAACTTCCCTGAGCTTCCTTACATCCTGCCCTCTACTGAGAGGGCTGCCTTCCTATGAACAACATCAGAGACCCACCCAAGATAATTAAAAAGACCAAGTTGACAACAAAACCTAACCATCACACAGTCCTAGATGCTATTTGGTTTGTCAACCTCAGAAAAGATAATGACCAGGAGATTACCAAACCACACTCCCCTCACTTCCCACAACAATGAGCAATGAAAGAAAATGAATTCAAACTCTTTAAAAATTATTTTGTTGTTTCTCCATATTGATGAGGTCTCTTATCTATGTATTTTGGAAAATTTATTTATTCTTTAACTACTCCTTAAGTGAAATCTCTATGTCACAGATACTCTAGGCATCAGAGACATTGTAGGGTATAAGATGTACAAGGTCCTTGCCATCATGGAGATTACATGAGACAGTTACAAGAAAAGTGACGTTGGGGAGATGACTCAGCTGATAAAGGTGCTTGCTCTGCAAGCCTACCAACCAGAATTCAGTTCCTCAGTGTCCACATAAAGCTGAATGCAAAGTGGCACATGCATCTGTAATCCCAATGTGCCTATGGCAATGGGAGGCAGAGTTGAAAGAATCCCCAAGCTTATGGGCCAGCAAGACTGGCTTTCCCAGTGGCAAAACAATAAGAAAACCCTGTTTCCAGCAAGTCAGAAGGAGAAGACCAACACTCTGAGTTTGTATTGTGACCTCCATACATGTGCCTGGGCACACATGTGCCCCCCCCACATACACACCAAAAATGCATGATAGTATAGTTTTACTATGTGTGAGTACTAGAAAGAGTGATACAGGGTTGAATTGAGGGAGATCAGAAATGGCCTCTTTAGGGAGATGACACGTGACCTGAGATCTGAATGAGCAGAAGCCCTTAAATTCAAAGATGGGAACTTTGAGAGACCCTAAGTACAGGGGACAGGCTCAATTATTTGGAAACTGAGAGATGGTTAATGGAAGAAAGACTGTTGTATTCTGTGGCTGAAACATTGTCAGAGAGATAGGTAGGGCCCAGATTATGGATAAGGAATTTAGGATTGGATTTACTTCCAGCAGCAATGGGAAACCACTGAAAAATTTCAAGTTGGGAAACGACATCACACATTCATTTGTCCACTCATCTATTCATTTAACAAACATTTGGTGACCGTTTACTTCATTCTAGACATTATTCCATTACCACTAAGGATTCAGCAGTGAGTGACAAGAGAAACCTTGCCTTCATGAACTAGCACTTGGGAAGACACACACACACACACACACACACACACACACACACACACACACACACACCACTCCCGCCCCACACATGTAAATATTATTTAATGTCATACCAGATAGCTAAAATGGTTATGCAGAAAAATAAAGCAGATAAAATGTAGGAGAGTGCGGCGAGCTCCTCGACCAGCGAGGAAGAACCACCACCACTCAAGGATCCTTCTCAAATCACACTTTTAATGGAGAGCCTTTTGATTGAAGGGGGGGGCAGGAAGCGAGGGACCCCGAACGCTAAGAAGCAGCTGCTTTTAAAGGGGAAAGGGACACGGATCGCCCCATGATTGGCTGGCTCCTGCTTGCCACCTCCAGGCGCCACGGGATTGGCTAGGGACAGTTATATTCTCAAAGCATTGTCTAAGGTGGAGTTGTTTCCCGGCTCCCTGCAGTTCCCCCTTTTAGTTTATGTTGGCAACAGCATCTCATAC
>PVHP010005986.1:46275-62616 GCA_004024765.1 Zapus hudsonius
ATTGTCTACACACCTTCCCATGTGCAATGGACTAGACAGTCCCAGGAGTGCAAAGGCTGTGTAGGACAACAGGGCTATTGTCTACATACCTTCCTGCGTGCAATGGATTAACCAATCCGGCAGGTGCAAAGGCTATGTGAACATCATGCGCTTTTTAGGGCAGAGAGCCATACCTGAGGGGAGGAGCCACACTCCAAAGCGGCCAATGCTTGTGATATTACTATTTTGTCCCTTTTGGTTTGGGTGCGCAGGCGACAGACCAACCATAGGCACAACACGCATCCTTCCAGGCATCACGCCAGAAACATCCCTATTTTCACCCACTCCTCAAACAGGGGGAAAGTAGAAGCAATCCAAGGGGTCAGTCCATTTGCCAGGCTAAGGTCCATGTGCGTCGAGTTAATCAGGACCATCGCACGCCGGAGTTCTTCTTCAACATGCCCCCAGTTCATTTTCTGGGGTGCCATTTAGCTGCAGCAGCGGCTTCTGTGGGGGCAGGGCGTCATTTGGCTGCATAGATTTGGGAGCAGCTGCTTCAAGTCCTTTGTAAAGATGACTGTACTCTGAACCTTTAGAAGACATGGGAGGCAGCTGGCATCCTCAAGAGTCCCCACATTCCTGTAAAGAAGCACAAATATCTTGCTTTGCGGGTATCATCCTGCAAGCGATTATTTATGTGGGGCAGGTCTCCCCAATGGGAAAGACATAGCCAAATCTTCTCCCAGGTCCTTGGCAACCTTGTGGGGGTCTCACTCCTAAACTCACATAATTCCCCCCTCTTGACTCCGACTCTTGAAAAACTTTCCTGGTGACTCATTAGTGCCCGTCTACCCTCCCTGCCAGGTCCGTCACAATACAGACGGAGACAACAGGCAGGCGCAACCAGTACCCACAAGTAGGGGGCAAGGGCAATCACCCAACTTTCCAGTCCAGTAGTCAACATATCCGGGGAAATCAGCTGATTATACTTACCGAAGTCTTTCCTCTCCGTGTGTTGGGTTCTGGATCCTATTCGGCCCCTCGCTCGGTGTCTGAGTTTCCCAAGTTGTTCCTGGGTTTCGGCACCAGTTGCGGCGAGCTCCTCGACCAGCGAGGAAGAACCACCACCACTCAAGGATCCTTCTCAAATCACACTTTTAATGGAGAGCCTTTTGATTGAAGGGGGGGCAGGAAGCGAGGGACCCCGAACGCTAAGAAGCAGCTGCTTTTAAAGGGGAAAGGGACACGGATCGCCCCATGATTGGCTGGCTCCTGCTTGCCACCTCCAGGGGCCACGGGATTGGCTAGGGACAGTTATATTCTCAAAGCATTGTCTAAGGTGTTGTTTCCCGGCTCCCTGCAGGAGAGTGTGGGGATGTGGTGAGAAAAGCCTTATCCAAACTGGTGTCTTTGGGCAGGGGTCTGAGTGAAGAAACAGGCCAAGCAGATACATGAGGCATATGTGCCAGGCTATGAGGATAACCAATACAAACATGATCCACTGGGTGCATCCATATGCTCTAGCTGGAAGGCTAGTGTGGCTGTAATGTGGGGGAAGAAGAGAAGACAGGTTCATATTAGGGTTTTCAGATGATCCATGGGGAAATGTCATGGAAAAAAAGCCAGGAACAAAGGGCAGACCTAACAGGCAGGGTCAATCACAGTTGGACACCAGCAGCAGCTCAGTAAAATTGTATTTCCTTTTATATAGCATCATAATTATCAGCCACCACAGATAAATCATCTCAGAAGAGTCAAGTCTGACCTTCTAGGATTTCATGTTCTACCTGATTCTTTAAATCAGCTGCTTTTCCTTCTGCTGCATCCATATAGGCTCATGCAAAGACTAAAAATTCTATTTCATTATGAAAATATTCCTGATTAGTCACAGCATTTTAATAAATTTTCTAGTTTCTATTAAGAAAGAAGGACAATGTCGAGAAGCACTCCTGGGTCCCTTGGGACTCAATCAGGCTAGATTGCTTTTCAGGTCACACCTTCATTTGTCCAAGATGGAACTCAGCAGGCACAACCCACAGCTATCTATCAATCATCCTTTCACTTGAGTAAATAAAGCAAGATCCTTGAGTCTTGTTTTTGGAAGATTCTAGCATAGTGCTTCTTAACTGGAGGTGGGATTACCAGGTAACATATAAATATTGCATTGGATATACTTATATTAAAAAAGAAATTATTATTTACTTGAGATTTAAATTTAACTGCATGTCCTGTGTTTTCATTTGCTAAATCTGCCAACCCTCATTGGAAGGACAGCTCTAGATGGAGGTGACTGTTAGGGTCACATCAGTCACAAGATGCAGATGACTGGTCTCCATCCAGGCCTAGGTCTACTAAATCAGAATTTCTGAGTGACCATTGACACCCTTCTTTATCTTGCTCACTGCATGAGTTAGAATCTGTGTCTCATTTCTCTCTTGAATTTTCTTCTTCCTGTCCTGTGGTCACCAAAATTAGCTTGTCCTGATCTGCCCTCCTCAAGCTGCTGCAGTACCCTCTTACTATCCCTCTACTGATTTCTCTCTTAAGTTTATTGTCATGGTTTCACCATCTATGGATGTTGATAAAATAATGACTTTTAACCTACTTTCCAGGGCCTGCTAACCCTCTCATCAAACCATCTGGATCTTTCCCTGCAATTCTCCAGTTGAACTTTTGTAGTAGCTTCTCGCTAACACATCCCTTCCTGTTCATATCCATATCTTTGCTTAGGAAGCTCACCCTTAGATAGTGTTGATCTTTCATGGCTTTGTTTGTATTTTCAGACCAGTTCTAACACACCTTCTTCAGTTTCCTCCTCTAAATTCTCCCTGGCAACTTTGTATTATGTAGCCCAGTTTGTCTTATTTTCTTCTTAATCGCTGGGAGAGATGGAGGAAGTTGTGGGACTTCAACACAAGGCTAGTGATGGAGACCTGGTGGTGATGAGATCACCTTGGACGCAGGGAGTGGAAACCTCAGGCGGCACTATGAGAATGACAAGGTGTCTAATGCTTAGGATGAGACTCATGAGCTGGAAAATCTGAAGAAGGTATTCTTGCAGAAGACCCCAAAGGAGTGACAACATGTCAGGTGCTATGGAGAAGTCACAGGAGTTGAGGAAATGAAAATGATGTGGAAAATAGAGCTGAACAGAAACAAACAGTTCAGGTTTAATCCAGATTGAAATGCTCTATTCATTTTGATTCAGAGCTCCAAATTTTGGTGGTTTCATATAATTGAATTTACTTTTACTCATGGTATAGTCCAAAATAGCTTGGGAAGTTACATTAGCTGAGAGCAAAACCAAACTCCTTATATCTTTCTTTGAAAAACAGCTTCATTGAGGTATACCCACTTATTGTGTTTGTCAGGATGGTGTTGAGATTATTCTCAGAATTGGGACCACCACCAAAATAAGTCTTAGAGCATTTTTATTAACCCCTAAAATCCTGCAATTCCTCTGTGACTCCCAAATGTTCCCATTCCCCCCAACTGTCAATCTCCTTGGATCTGTTCATTCTAGACCTTTCATATAAACACAATCATATAATAATAATGATCCTTTGTGACTGGCTTATTTCAATTAGCATACGGTTTTTAGCTGTGTTTTGCCATGCATTTATATTCATTCATTCATTTATGGCCAAAGAATATTTCACTGTTTTATTCATCTCACATTTATTTTATCCAGTCATTGAGAGACATTGTGTTGTTGCTTCTACCCGAGGGGGGTTCTATAATGAATAATGCTGTTACAAGTATTCATATACAAATTTTATGTGGATATATCTTTTCATTACCCTTGAGTAGAAATTTAGGAGTGGAATGGCTATATCTTTTCAAAAATCTCTGTTTAAATGTTTGAGGAACTGCCAAAATTTTCTTTGTCTTAAACTATTATAGCATTTTTTCTATCAGCAGATGAGAGTCCCAATTTATCTATATCATTGCCAACACTTGTTATTGTCTGACATTTTTATTATAGCTATCAAAGTAGGTGTGAAATGGTAACTCATTTGTTTTCTTTTGCTTTTCTCTACAGAGAAAAGCAAATAACCATGCCAAGCATGTTTTCATGTGTCTTTGGCTATTTGTAAATCTTCTTTGGAGAACTTCATCTATTCATGCACTTATTTTTCATATTCTAAATTTTAAAAATAATTTTTGGTTTCTTTAGATATAAGTCCCTTAACAGAAATATAGTTTGCAATTTTTCCCATTTTATGTTTTCATTTTTTTCTTGATAATGTCCTCTGAAGCCCAAAAGTGGTTTTTGTTTTTGGTTGCAGATCCATCTTGATCTCACACAAGTGAGGCAAGCATTCTTTTTACCAGTGAGCTACATTCCAGACATTGAAAGTATTTAATTTTGATTAAGCCAAATTAGTCATTTTCTCTTTTGTTGCTTCTATTTTTGGTATTGTGTCCAAGAAACCATTGTCTAGCTGATTAAAAAATTAAGAAGAGTCACTCCTCTGTTTCTTTGAGTTGTAGGGTGCCCTTTCTCTAGATCATTGATCTATCTGAAGTAAAGCCCTGCAGATGGCATGGAGGGAGGGATTAGATGCATTGTTGTTCTGTGATTATTCAGTACACTTTTCCTCTCTTTCTCATTCTCCAAACTATAACTGGGCATCCTCGAATTCCACCTCTTTTTAAAACAGGGATAGCACAGACTACGTACTACAATGAAAAGCATGTGAAACCGAAGGACACAGTTCAGTTTCAAGCTAAATCATTTAAACCCTTTCAGGAAACCAGTGACACATTCAAAGGTTGTAACTGGAGAGCTTCATTCCAGAGCTGTTCACACATGTGTAAAGATGCTTAGCAGAACCAACAAATTCAGGTGTAGCTTTAGCTCTAGGGACCCATTCCCACTTCTCAACCTAAAGGAGATAATGAAAAGTCTCCTTTAAGACACTTAAAAATATATCATATTATTTATATACTTAAGACCATTTAATTATTTCTCCTTTCATTCAAGATTTTAAAAAATGAGATCTGATAGTCCTTACCTATGTCTATAACCTCTTCTTTTATCACTCTCCCTTATTCATGTCTTCTACACATTAGCGTCTCCTTTAGAAATGCCACTTTTAGGCCTTTGCACTATCTCTTCCTTCTGCTTGATACATTCTTCCTCTGGAAATCTTTGTGACTATGAGTGACGTTCTCACCTACTTCAGGTTTGTTTCTTCATGAAGCCTATTCTGACTTCTCTTTAAAACTGAAAACACATACCACTCTGTCCCAAAACTTCTGATTCCCTTACCTTGTCTACTTTTCCTCACAGCTCTTACCTTCATCTAACATACTACACACTTATACATTCCATATACTGTTAATGTACTGTGTTCCTTTCTCATTAGATTATAAGCAGGGACTTTCTTGTCTGTCTCCACTTTGCAGAAGAATGATATATGGGGTACAAATAATTCTGCTTAAGAATTAGAAACTTCTAAAATCTTTTATCTACTGGGGTTCTTCCACACTTCCAAAGCAACAGATGACCTAACCACAGGTAATCTATTCCATGCATCTCCCTAGAAGCCCCTCTCTCCATTAACTGCATCATTTTGGAGAAAGCTTTGGACCACTAGTTCTTGCTCACAAAAGCACCAGACTTCTGTCAGGTCTAAGAGATTCTGAAGTAAGGCCCTGCTCTAAGGCAAGGGGATACCAAGCTCCTGAATACTGTTGTCATGGTGATCCCAGGCTGTCTTATTCAAGGGCGATGCTCCGCAGGAATGCTGGGGTGGCCTTTGGGCCATCTGGAGGAACACTGGGAAGAAGGCAGGCACTTGTCCCAGGGGCGAGGTGATGCTGGGAAGAGATGAAGCATAGCGGTGGGCTGCCGCCATAGAAGCTCTGCAGGGTGGTGCTGGCTGCTTAGAGGAACTGACCACACTCTCTACATTGCAGTCTCTCTCTCTCTCTCTCTCTCTCTCTCTCTCTCTCTCTCTCCCCCTCTCTCCTTCTCTCTCTGCTTGAAAATGAATAAATAAAATATTAAAAAATATTCTCTTGGAAAATCTAAAGCTCAGAAGTCAAACTGTATGGAAAGCTCCCAATTACCTATCTTTGTCTTTTAAAAGAGGATGTGTGAGCAGTCATGGGTTTGGAACAGGGATGACTTTCAGGTTTCTTGATAATGGTCGACCCAGTGAGAGATATGTCCATCAGATTATCTGCAAAATCAAGAAACTCCCATGACGGAATGAATTGCAAATTAAAATCATGACTTCTAAATCCTTGCTGCTTTGAGACAGAGAAGCCAACCAGAGTTCTGTTGCTGGGTCATTTTTTGAAAAGAGCTAGTTTGAAGATGGATCGGTATGTGAAACACTGATTAATTGGGCCACAACAGTAACTAGCCTTTTTCGTTCAGGTAGCCTGTCTTTCCAGCAGAGCCCTAGAAACAGACTATTTTTGTGCTAATGAGATGTGTGTTTCTCAAGCAATGACAAAACATCTCCCCTAATGGAATTTTGTTGTGTTTCTTCTCTCTGTCCATCTGTCTGTCCTTGTGTCTGCCTCTCTGGCTCTTCTTCATTCTGTGGGACGACAGAACCATCTGCCGCCGAGTCCCAGGGCAAATGCAGCCTCTCCGAGGATGAGCTGATCACTGCCATTAAAGAGGCCAAGGGGTTAGCCTACGAAGCCCCCGAGAGCGAGAGCCCTCGGCCGGTGGGCCAGGTGACCGACAGACCCGAGGCCAAGGCCAAGGCCAAGTCTGGGCTGCCCACCATCCCCAGCCCCCTGGACCACGAGGCCAGCAGCGCGGAGTCCGGCGATTCCGAAATCGAGCTGGTGTCGGAGGACCCGCTGGCCTGCGACGACGCGCTGCCCTCCAGCTACGCGAGCTTCGGCCACGTGGCCGGCCCGCCGCCCTCGCCCGCCTCGCCGTCCATCCAGTACAGCATCCTGCGGGAGGAGCGCGAGGCCGAGCTGGACAGCGAGCTCATCCTCGAGTCCGGCGACGCCTCCTCGGCCTCCGAGGAGAGCCCCAAGCGCGAGCAGGACTCGCCCCCGGTGAAGCCGGCCGCCCTGGGCGCCATCCGCGAGGAGCCCAGCTCCCGAGGACCCGAGCCGGGCCCCTTCCTCGGCTTCCCCTCCCACGTCCCCCAGACGCGCCCGGAGCCGTCCTCCGGAGATGGGGCGCCCGCGCCCGAGCCGCCCCGGGCACCTGCACCGCCGAAGCCTGTCCGAGAAGCCCTGGGCTCCAGCCCAAGCCCCGGGCCTCCACCCGGCGCCCTGCCCGCCCTGCTGGTTCTCAACAAGCAGAAAGGTAAGGTGGAGGCTTCTCGGATCCCGGCAGGGGTGTCCCTCGGTGCCTTCCCCGGGTGCTCGGAGGCATCAGCGGGGAGCCATCTGCCGGGACCTCATGCTGTCATCAGGCTGGACGCACACAGCTGACCGAGACCTGCTCCCAGGTGGTGGGGGGACCGGAGACCATTCAGGTGGCAGGGTCAGGACCACGTGCACTGGGCCTGCTGAGCCCAGACACAAGCGAGGGGAAAATGCCTTTCTCCTATGTATCCAGACTCACCTCCAGTTTCTATTGTCTAGTGATGGGCGTGTCTAGCTCCCTCTGTGCCTAAACCTACGAAGCTGTTCTCTCTCTCTCCCTCTCTCTCTCTCCCTCTCTCTCTTCCTCTCTCTCTTCCAGATTTTAATATTTTATTTATTTATCCATTTGAGAGAAAGAGAAGAGAGTGTGTGTGAGTATGGGTGCACCAGGTCTTCCTGCCCTCTGCAAATGAACTCTAGACTAATGTACTGCATTGTGCATCTGGCTTAATGTGAGGACTTGAACCCGGACCATGGAGCTTTGCAAGCAAGCTGTCTTTAACCACTGAGCCATCTCTCCAGCCCAAGCTGTTTCCTAAACCAGCTTTTGGAGCTCAACCCCATTCTTTCTCTCAGCAAGGAGCAAGAGAGTTGTTTCTTGAGGATTTTACATTTGTCTGGAAAGACCAGGAACAAGTTGGTTCCAAAGTTTTTACTGTCCCTAAGCAATATCTAAGGTGACTTTATATTAAATTTGGAATTATAGTTGCATGATGTGTTCTCCATTTAAGAAGTCTTAAAGTTGGGCTGGGGAGATGGCTCAGCAGTTAAAGGTGCTTGCTTACAAGTGTGCTGGCCAGGGTTCAATTCCTCAGTACCCATGTAAAGCCAGATGCATAAAGTGGCACATGCATCTGGAGACCTGGAGTTTGTTAGCAGTGGCGGGAGGCTCTGGCTCGCCCATTCTCTCTCCTTTCTCTGTCTCTCTTTCTCTCTGTATCTCTCTCCCCTCTCCCTCTCTCTCCCTCCTTGCAAATAAATAATTTTTTAAAAAAAGAAATCTTCAAGTGAAGGGAGAGTCAGAGACAATATTTTATCCTCCTGCTTCTCCTCTACTGTATATCACCTACCACACCTACTTGCAGTTCTATCATGGACTTTGGAGAAGCAATCGGAGTGTGACAGGAATCAATGAGTCTTGCGCATTCTGTTTACTAACAGACTACAGTGGTTAAAGATAGGGAATTTCTGCCCAACTCCTGGGTTGAGAACTCCCAGACAGAACTTTAAAATGAACTCTCAAAGCACAACTTGACTCACCACCCACCCATTTCTTCTAAGTTTTGTTTCTTTGGAAGTATTTGCCTATAAAAGATTTCAGGGCTATATACCCTCTCTCCTGTGTCTTTGCTAACCTTAATAGTTAATTGCTAGCAATTAGGCTTTTAAATAATAAAAATTGTCTTCTAGATTGGAAGCTAACACATGAATATTTTGTTTTTGTTTTTGAGACAAAGTCTTACTCTGGCGATGAGGCCAACCAGGAACTCACTATGTTCCCGGGCTGCCCACAAACTCATGGCATTCCTCCTGTCATTGCCTCTCATGTGCTGAGGTGACGCCTGTGAGCCATCACTGAATGGCAGGAAATCTTTAAGACTGACACATGGAATTGGAGAAACTAGAGAAATGAAATAAAATAACCCTGTTACGTGGTTGTTGGTAGCTTTTACAGGTCACCACCATGTGATAGCTGATATGATGGAGTCTTGTCCTGCAGTGCTGGGATTGAACCCCAAAACCTGTGCTTTTTAAGCAGGCACTGTACCTGTGAGTGACATCCCAAGCTGTTGACTCTTGATTCTCCACATAACTTTCTCAAGAGTTTCCAGTAAGTTTAGTGTGTGTGACAGCAGCATATTCAGAGCCAAACTTAAGAGGGGGATGTTATTTGTTAGGTGTATGTGGAAACTCATTTTGATTCTCTTGCCAGCAGGCTGACTATGATTGGCAAAAACCCTGCCTGTACCTTGCAGGGAGCCGTGGGCAACAGAGTTGATGGAACAACTTCAGTCTCCTGAGGCCTGAACCAGTTGAACTTGAATCATGCTGAGGCTGTGTTCATGTTACTATACGGTAACAGGCATGGCTCTCCATTTCAGTCCCCTATGTTCCTGAAATGGGTACAGTGCTATTCAAATATATTTATCCTCAAAAGTAAGTAGTTCTGAGGGCTAAAGAGAAGGGGGAATTTTGCCAGCCCATTTCTTTCACTGGGGAATCTGAGAGACACAAAAAACACTGGGATTGACTTACCAGATGTCCGTTGAAGAGCTGAGGGACTGTAAAGCTGTAGTTGTGGGTGTGAAGGCTTCAGAGCATCTTTTATGGCCAATTCAGTGCCATTCAAATCTCTACACAAGTTGCCCCATATGGCTCAGACCTTCTGCTGCCAAGTTTAGAAGCTACAGAGGAGAGAGTAGCAGTGTTTTCAAAAGATTAAGGCATACCAGGGTGAGTAACCTCTGCTCTCTTCTGCACTGAGGGGTCCTTTGAAATCTAGTCTTCCACTGAAACTCTGTGCTCATCTGCACCACTGCACTGTCTATGTAAAGCCTAAAAGACAATCCGGGGAACCCCCACCCCAGGCCGTGGGTGGATGACTCAGCATGTCTGCAGCTGATTTGAGCTCTGAGGTTCCTTCCATCTCTGTAGCAGCATCTTCCAGCAGCGAGAAAGGATCTGTCCTGCCTGGCTTCCCCCAGTCTGTTCTTAATCACTGTCACTGGGCAGCAGGTTGGTGATTATGCCAAGCTAACTGCCCTTGGCTTTGTGGCTGGCTGCTGGCTTGTGACCACTGAAGCATACAGGCGTCGTAAAGTGCGTCCTGACTGATGCGTTCCCCTGGCTTTGGAACCACCTGGCTGATGCTGCTTTACATTTCAGAAGGCTCTGGCAGTATTTAGGAGGACGTTTGGCAGCCGTCCAGTGGCATCATGGTCTGCCACATTAGGGAGCCCCAGGCTTGCAGGAGCATAGGTTCTGACACTGTCTGTATTTGGAGATTTCTCGACTTTCAGAGACTTCTGCAGCTGTACATACAGTTCTTTCTGCTTCATTTTCCCATGGGTACAGCCCTGCCCTCCTAGTGCTCTGCCTTTCTGCTGCATCACCCCTCCAGTAGAGCCTCTGACGACCAACAAAATCTGAAGGAGTGGACTCATGTTCATTTCTATGAGGTTAGTCCTAAGTGTCAGCAAGGTCAGTATGAAGGGCCTTTTTAAAAATCCTCAGTGAAATGCCAACCCCCTATGGTACTCATCAGGGTAGATTAGTGGTATGTCCTGAACAGAGCCTTTCTTCTGAACGGGACATCTCAGAGGTTGTCTTCTTAATGGAACACTCTCTTCCCTGATATCTGATCCCTGCTTTCTGAGTATGTTGTACTGTAACTCAGATGTATAGTGCAGGGACCAGCCCCACAGGTACTATGCTAGAAAGGGGGAATCAGGGCTCTAGCTAAAATCCTGCTGAACCAGCCTGCATTTTAATAAGATCCCCCGGTGATTCTGATGCTTCTGAACCCTTGAGAAGCTGTCACATTCAGACCTAAAGCCATTCTACCAAAAGTCTAGTTTTTCTCATCTTCTCTGATCATTTAATGGCACAGTGCTGCTCCGTCTTGGAAATATTAAGAACTATGTTTCAGAGTAATAAATTCAAGCTATACAGAAAAAGAAGTCAAAGGTGCCCTGTCACTTTCCCCTTCCTAATTCTCATGGATTACCAAAGGCTGGCTTTATATTATTGTTCTGAGAAATTTTCTTTAAATAATTGGATATATGTAATTTTTATTGTATAAGTGATATTTTGTGCATAGTTTATAATCATCCTTCCCTTCCTTTTCCTTTCCGCTCCTCTTTCCTTCCTTTTTTGGGTCTCAGTAATTTGCCTCATTTCCATTCACTTTGTAGCCTAAGCAGGCCTTGAACTTTTAATTCTCCTGCCTCAGCCTCCCAAATTGCTGGGATTACAGACCTTCACTACCAGATCCTTCTTGGCAACATTTCATTCACTCCTTCTCGGAGCCTTTTCTTCCTGTGTTTCTCCTTCCTAGTTCTCTTCCTGCTCCAACCTCTTTTCCAAACTCTTTGGCTGCCACTATTCTGGTTGTTCCAGAGTCTTTCAGATTGCTGTCTTTGTCTTTTTTTCCTCCCCCATGGCCTAGCTCCCAGAACTGAACTCACCCTTTAGGCTTTTAACCTCAGTTTTTTATGTGGCCTTTCCCAAATCTCCTGCTTTGAAAACATCGTTTCTTCTGAGGCACAAGCCCATTTCCCCATTGCTCGTTAGACATATGATAGATTTCCTAAATTCAATGCATCCGTGTTACGTACTAAAATCTACCCCTTTCTTTTCCTTTCCCTTCCTGAGTAAATGAAGTGTTATCACCTTAGTGTCACGCAACCCCTCAAGACTATAACCTTCATCAAAACACCATGTTAGGGCTGGGGTATAGCTCAGTATGCTCAATATTGCCAAAGTATAATAATATTTTAGGAGGAAATCTGGTAATTGCTGTTGTCTTTCTAAATGGTCATTCACCATTGATGATGTTAGGAGTTTATCCCATAGAAATGCTACAACAGGTCACCAAAATACATAAATTGCTTAGATGGGCTAGTTCATTTCTATTTATCATGGTCCATATAAGTATTCTTCCTCTTGCATTGCTCATAGTCATGAAAATCCGGGGAAGTGCATTGTATCAACTGGAAGTTGAGCAGATGATTTTCTTCATACAACCAGAGTCTAGATCTGAGTAAAGACTTATTATAAGATGAATCTCAAAGTGCTCAGTGTTGACCTGACTATGAACACTTGGGTGTCTGCAGTATTTATTATTTGTAATAAAATTATTATCTAAATGGTGCAGAATTTTTTTAATATTTGAAAATTTATCATTAAAGTTCACATGTTAAAGTAAAAGTTCTCTTTGGGAACCCTCAAGAAGATGCCCAGTGACCCAGTTTGAGAAACCCTGCTTTGAGCCACTTGCTCTTTTCATGTTGCATAGACCACCTGACACCTCAGAAGCACCCAGAACATTAGTTACAAAACCAGGTTCCCACTCTATCTCTAACCAAAAGCTACAGAATGAGAATGGGCCAGGGTTTAAGTGTGAACCTTTAACAAGTACATTGATGCTTGAGGTTTTCTTTTGTAATCAGATGATCCAAGTGGCCAGAGCATGTGGTAAAATGCATCTCAGTGAGGATGCCTCCAGCATGTCATGTTTTTAGATTAAAGACATGAAAGGGGAATTGGGAGCTATTTCCATCTGTCCTGTTCTCTGGGAGTCAAGCTTCTCTCCAGACTCCTCCTATGTGATGGTTAGGTTTTGTTGTCAACTTGGATCTTTTTAATTATCTTGGGTGGATCTCTGAGGATGTTTATAGGAAGGCAGCCTCTCAGCAAGGGGCAGGATGTAAAGAAGCTCAAAGAAGCTAGAAGTAAACATCCTTTCCTGTGTGGGCAGTGCAGGAAGGAAATTCCAGAGACTCAGGAAGCCATTAAGTCTGGGATAGGGTTGTAAGACCCCACCCTAACCCTATATAAAGGGGAAGAAATTCTCTCTTTGGCCCTCCTGCCTGTTTGCTGTTCTGATGTGTGTGGTGTTGGTGATAGGTTTTTCTCTCTGCTCAGACCTGTGAAAGAGGACCAGCCTCTTTCACTTTTATGGGACTTCCCTTGGATTGTAGCTTGAACAAATCATTTCCTCCCATAAACTGTGCCTGGTTTGGAGATTCATCCCAGCAGCGTGTGGCTAACTACGACATCCTCTCTATGGGGACCAGCTCCAGCATGAGCTCAGCCCCTACAGCAAGAAAAACAAACCTCACTCTGGGCAGTGATTTACAGGAAGGCTACCAGATAGAGGTCTTCTTACACAGAATAATTTTTGTCAAGCATTGATGGTATTTGTTATTATTTGTCTTTATTATACTATATCTTACTTCTGTTCTAAAATATTTGGAAGAGAACCAAAATAAATGTGACCCTTAAGCTTTTCTTTCTGTTCCCTTATAAAACAAATTATTATCACCTAGTCTAATATTTCTTTTGCTTCAAAATTGAGTTAATACATCAGGCCCTAAAGATTCTTGCAAAGTCCCTTGCTTTCACAGTACCAATTTCAGCGTCATCTGGAGGGTTGGCACTCTTCTGTCACAGCTGCCGCACAGTGCCAGCTTTCAACAAGATGCCCATAACTGCTTGATAAAGTCTGGCTCTTGTGCCAGCGAAGGTCATGTAAATACTTAGATGGAGACACTTATTTTCCCACCTTAAACCGTTTAGAACAACTAAGCAACTTCTGTGTGGCTTTGTCCAGTGACAGAAGATGTCATTCCTGAAGTGAGAATACCAGTGGCCAGCTTGATTCACTGGCTTTTCCTTTTGGAGATGCCACAAGGTTAGCTTTATTAAATTGCCTATGGATCTTCTTTTTCAAGATAATAGCTTTACAGCATTGAGGGGCAGTGTTCCTTCTCTGCCTTAGAGTTGCTTCAAATTGTGGTGGTCCCTAGAACTTGTATTTTTACAAGCAGGCACTCATTTCTTTTTCTCCAGGGTATGTATAAAGATCATAAAATGACTCTCATACTGCTGTGCCCCACTCATTAGCAAATGAGTTGGCCTGCACAGAGTGGGAATGGATTAGCTACTAAGATAAAGTCAAGTCGACCTTTAACTTGCTGGTAGAGAGTTCACAGATGGCAAACATTTTGGTTCCTTCAATAAATAATGACCCCTATCAAAGTCCTTTAACCCTCACATAAATCATCTTCACTTACAGGGTTTGGAGGATATAAAACACATAATTCTAATATTCACAGTCAAAATGGGCCCCAAACGTATTTACCACCTCTTTTCAAATACTTGCATCACTTTCTTCTAAAGTTTGGGTGGGAGGCACATGGAGACAATCTCTGCACTTCTAGGCTTTATCTTTGTGACCACACCACAAAGCACTCCTGAAATACAGACAGCATAAATTTTACTCAAGAATATACCATCATGCTCAGAGAAAGACCTTTATGCATTCATCCTTCCTTTGAATCAACCAAAACATTGTGCTATGCATGTCTGACACGAGTAATGTAGTGGGGAACAAAGATGTGAATCCACCCTTTGCAAGACTTCAAGTGACTGACATTCAGATTGGTGTGGGACAGGCTTTAATAAGAAAATCACCAAAGTGTGGAGAGGGAGTACTGGCTCCTGGTGACATGTACACATAAAGGCCAGAAAAGGTCTCTGAGAAGGAAAACTACAGAGGAATCAACTACGGCAAGAGCTGATTTAGAGAAAGCTACAGGCAGTAGAAAATGCAAAAGCCAATGGCAGGATAGCTCTAGGAATATTCTAGAAATTGGGGAGTTATGATGCAGCAGGCAAAGGGCAAAGTGTCAAGAAATGGGGTTGGAAGGCTGATGATGCCCTGTCATGCACCTGTTGGTGCTGAGTCTGTATGCCCAAGCATTTTAAGCATTTTAAGCACCAACTGAAAGATGTTCAGACTAGGGAGTGATATGACCTTCTTTGCATTTTAAAAAAAGTCAGATTGTCTGCAGTAGAGAGGATATTGATTAGGAAGCTATTGGAGAAATGAGAAGATAGTAGCTGGGAGAGAGAAGAGGGCTGGATGGACTCGAGCTGTGTTTGAGAAACTGACTTTAGAGAACTGTTGAAGAGGTGGGATTTGATCCTTGAGGTAGCTTGAATGTATGGCCCCATAGACTCAGGCCTTTTTTATTTAAACTCTTTCTTGAGCCCCTGACAGACAGATCCCTGTCACTGGGGGGTGGATCTTGGAGTCAAGCCCTAAGGTGTGTTTGGAGGTGGATCTGAGTCCAGCCCTAAAGTGTTTGGAGAACAGTTTTGGAGCCCTGGTGTTTTGGTGCTTGCTGGTTTTGTGGTGCTTGCTGTTTGGTGGTGTCTCTCTGCCATGATTTATGGAATTGAGCCAGCTTCTTCTGCCATGATGGAACTTGTTCTAGACTTTGTGAGCCTGAAATAAACCCCTTCCTTCCTGCCTTCCATAAGATGCTCTGGTCAGCTGTTTGTCTCAGCAAAGTGGAACTGACTGAATAATCCCTAACACCTCATAAATGATATTTCAATTTTTGCTAACATGATTACAAAAAGATGCAAAAATATTTCAAGGCAGAGAAAATTCTTCTAAAGTTGGATGCTGCTTCATTAGTTATTAAATTTAATTTTCAGTCTGCTACTAGAAAAGCACCCACAGAGGTTATGATGGCAATGAACCCCCCCCCCCCCAGGCTGAGTGCTATGTCCAACATTTAGGTGACAGTGATATTTGGGTAGTTAAAACTGGAGCTGGAATGAGCTGTCAGTGCACAGGTTTCTTAAATGTTAACAGCTTGCTGGAGGCAGAGGTTAAAATCAGAGCAAAGGTAGTTTTAAAAACAGACCCTCAAACTGGGACTGAAGGAAGAGCACCACAGGGTTGTACTTGGTCTTTGGCTGGTTCACTTGTTGCTTGCTGAATCCACTCTGTCTCCGTAGTGACCTGCCTGGGTTTTGAGTCTTCTAGTCTTGAAAGGGTGTTCCTTCTCAGCCAGGTACAGCACTGCTGCGGGACTTTCTCTCTCCTTGGAGAGGTCTGTGTTGGGAGAATGGGTTGGGTGCTCAAGGGAATCATATGGTTTGGGTTTTTTTTTTATACATAGTATGGTTGGTGAGCCATTTAAATAGGAAGCAGTTTGTTTAAATAGTTTCTATACCAATGGTGGACTGAGGGATCTGCTTCAATAGTTCCCCAGTGACTTAGAGACACACCAGAATTTGAGAATTTGAGAATTACTGGAGGTTTATTGCTTAAGATTGCTTAAGATCCTCAAGGTTTTTGGTCAGAGTTTTTCTTCCAGTGCCTCAACATTTTTAAAAGCCTAAAGAAGACTCCTAAAAGTTGGGTTTTCTGTTTAGGCTTAGGAGTTAGTTAAAATAGTTCTTGTGAATTAATGATGCTTAGAATGCAAT